>JAGKTI010000249.1:147169-157722 GCA_018397915.1 Birgus latro | reverse complement strand
AATTTAATTTTTTCATGCATGGTTTTTAAGTGCACCAGCTATGAAAAAGGTGAATGCCAGTGAATTTCATGTTCGGTCATAACCTAACCTAACCATTTTTCTTGTAGCAATTTACATCATTTACTGTATTTGATGCTTTGTATCCAATAATTTAGTGCATAAAATGTGAGAAAAGATGAATTCCATGTCTGATACTTACTTATACTATGCTGGCAAGTTCTGACCACCTATACCTTACTCACCTCTAAATCATCATTTTTTTGTTAAAATTCAATTAATTCATGCTTTGTGTGCATTATTTATGTGAAAAGGGACCTAAATAAGTGCTATACATGTCCGGTTGGGAGGTAGGAAGGTAGTTTTCTGATTTAGGTTAGGTTAGGTTAGGGTCATGAATGACCAGTGCTGGAGCTTCAGGGCCCAATATTCGGACAAGACCAATGTCCAGACATGCCTTTGGCTCTATTGCATCGAATAATGGAGGGATTACTGTATCAGAAAAAGAAATACAGGAAGAATTAAGTAAATTAGACAAAGGAAAAGCAAATGGTCTGGACGAAATTTCATGTTGGGTGCCACGTGAATTGTGCAGTTTTTTTTTTTTTTAAATGCTGGGAAGAAACCAAAGGCCACAAGCCCGCAAACAATTCCTTCCAAGAAAAAAACAAATACAAGAGAAAGCTAAATTCAAGATCCGATTATTCTGAGATGCCTGGGCACACTACGTTTGAAAGACTGGAGATCATAGCTAGCAGGAAATACGGACAGAGGAAGACTGCTCCAGAGTTGATCTGCTGCATAAATGATGGACTGGGAGTAATGGTTAACTCTTGCATTAGAGAGCTGGACAGAAAAAGGGATGAGAGTTTGCGGCTAGATGGTTGCTATGCACCCACTGTAGAGGTGGAGGGATGCAAGCAGACAGTTGAGAGGAGCACTGACCACTGAAGCAGTGATAGAAAAGAGATAAAGAAGCAACAGTGCGACAAAGAGACAGAGGCTGAAGGGAGCCAGTAAGAGGAGGAGAGGTAATGACACGAAAAGCCTTTGACTCAACCCTATTGAGAAAAGCTGTATGTGGGGTGCCTCCCCACACATGAGAGTTGTACTCGATACAGGGGCGGATAAAACTCGTGTATAAAGTCAACAACAGAGTAGGGGTAAAGAAGGAACAGAGTCGGCTTAGCACATCTAATCTCTTGGAAGCAGATTTTACAAGAGATGTAATATGATCCTTCCACGATAAGTCCCAAGTGAATGAAACCCCAAGCATGTTCAAGGATGATGCAGGATCAAGCTGATTATTATTAAACATTAGTGGGTACTCCTGTGGAAGATTTTATCGGGTTGATAGATGTAAGAACTGAGTCTTTGATGTATTAAAAACGACCAGATAATTTTTACCTCAGTCAGAGATACGAGCCATGTCAGACATTAGGTGTGCCACAGCCTCATACCTTGTTTGCTAAGTAACTGCTGAGATGGGCATTGATGGAACTGAATAGACCATTACCTTTAATGTTCAAGGAATCCTTGGGTCAAGGTAAACTACCTGATATTTGGAAGAAAGCAAACACTGTCCCCTTATTCAAGAAAGGACATAGACAAAATCCGCTAAACTACCGACCAGTATCACTAACGAGCGTTGTAAGACTCTGGAAAAGCTGATAAGAAAAGCTTGGGTAAACCATGTGGAAGAACACAGTATGATAACAGAAAGGCAATTTGGTTTCAGAAAGGGAAAATCATGTGTTACTAATCTATTAAACTACTATGACAGGGCTGCAGAAACATTACAGAAAAAAGAAGGATGGGTGGATAGTTGTCGTCATCATCAGCTGTTGAGGTCCACTGCAGGACCGGCCTTATACAGCCATGTATCTCTACCCAGCGGCTTGGGCTGTCTGGTAGAGACTGTATGTAGGGTGAGAAGAGCTTGTGAGTGTAACTGTTGTGTTGTAGTGGTTTTGGATGTGTGTGTAGTCTGTCAACCAAGTGTAATCAGCTCGTCTTAAGCCGATTGGATGCAAGGATACTAGTATGCGACACTGGTTCAACCACAGCACCCCTTGTGTCCACCAAAGTGGTCAGTGCCTTGGTGAACGCTTCTCAAAGTTTTTACAACTTTGGTGGGAGGCAAACCCGCACCCACCAGAGTGCGAGATGCACATGCTGCCACTGTACCACAGAGGCTCTGGGTGGACAGTATCTATCTAAATTTCAAAAAAGCATTTGATCGCACCAAAGACTTTTATGGAAACTGTACCATCAAGAGGAATCTGTGGCAAACTGTACTGTTGGATCCAAGATTTTCTCAGAAAAAGGGAAAAGAGAACAGTACTGTTCTAAGGGGAAATTACTCGTCATGGAGGGAAGTGACTAGCGGAGTTCCACAGGGCTCAGTGCTGGCACGAATTATGTTTTTAGTGTATATAAACAACATCGATAGTAATACTGGAAATGAAAGCTATTTAAATATGTTTGCTGATGAGGCAAAAATACAAAGGAGAATTACTAACACAGACTCTTGTAAAGAACTACAAGAAGAATTAAATAAACTTCATGAATGGAGTAATGAGTAATACAGTAAAACCTCAATATAACAGACTTCAGTAGACCGGAATTTGCTTTTATCGGACTCGAGGAGCTACCGGACTAAACCCCTATATATCAGAAAAAGTCCGATATAGCCAGAAAGCAGTTCGGACTGCCTGACAACTTCAGCTATGTTCACCACAATAAGACAAGTAAAAGACATGTTTTTCAGTGCATAGTACAGTATTATTATACTATCTGATTAATGTAGTGAAGGTATAACACAGTACAATACTGCAATGGTGGTGAAAACTACCGATTCAATCCGGACTAATGTCTGATATATCGGAAAAAGTCCGGATTAGCAGGGGTAAGTCCGGATGTCGCTTTTATCGGAAAATCGCATATTTCGGACTGGCCTGAGCCCCAATTAGTCCATTATAGTGAGGTCGTACTGTGCATGGCAAATGGAATTCAATGTGGACAAGTGTTATGTAATCAAGTTTGGTAAAAGTGGGAAAAGACCAGACTGGGATTAGAAATTAGGAAGTAAAACCTTACGCATATCAGAAAGGAAGAAGGACCAAGGTGGGTGACAACATAAGTGAGAAGGTACGGCACATGTATACACTGCTTGCAAATATGAGAACAGCATTCACATACATTAATGAAGACATGCTGAGGAAGATAATAACATCTTTCTTCAGACCAACCCTGGAGTATGCATCAGTAGTCTGAAATCCTCATCTCAAGAAACACATAGATAAGATGGGTACCAAGCTTAAGGGATCTAAGCTATGAAGAAAGACTAGAAAAACTGAATATGCCAACACTACAGGAGAGAAGAAAAAGAGGAGACATGATTATGCTATTTAAATGCATATCAGGGAAGGAGAAAACAGAAATAAATGAATATATAACCTAGGGGGAAGCAACAGCAAGAAGACACTGTGAAAAACTGCATAAAATGAGAGGTGAAAAAGATGTCAGGAAATTTAGTTTCCCAAATAGGGCAACTGATCAGTGGAATGCACTACCGAATGAAATAGTGTGTGCCAAAACAATTCATAAATTTAAGGAGATGTATGATGAAAATGGTTTAAGACATGGGACAGTACACACACACACACACACACACACACACACACACACACACACACACACACACACACACACACACACCTTAATGAAGGCATGCACAAGCTAAATCCTATAATAAGGTCCCTGGTGGAAATGTTCCTTCCAACATCAATCCTCCTTACAGAATTCACTGCTCACAATCAACCCCACCACACCCACACCCACACGACTCGCACCACAGGTCGCCAACAGAGACGGAGCTGCTCCAGGATCGAGGGGAAATAATCGCTGAATCAGCGCCGAAAAGGAGACCAGCCTATTGTGATTATGTGAATGAATGCGCGAGTGGCGATCTTGTCAGATATTAGTTAAAAAAAAAAAAAAAAAGCAGGTTTTGGCCATAAATATACAAGATACCAGAGAAAAAAGAAAGTTTCCATATCTTTTTCTTCTTCTTGTGGGTTTAAGGGTCATGACCAAAACAATGGCTGTATGCCCTTCCAATGCAAACTGCTTAGGGCCTCATGTATATGCGGGAGAGCTGCCTAGATTTTCGGATAAAGTCAGACATGCACCACACGACTTGTTGTCATAATCGTAACCGAAGGTCCCCGGCACCTCCTCCCAGGAGTGTGGAGAGACAAATTGAAAACTCCCAGAGATGCCAAACGATCCCGCATAAGTGTGCGAAGGGAGCGGAATCTAGGGCACCATAACAGGTAATGTTCGATGGTTTCTTCAACCTGTGGACTCCATTGGCACCAAGGGTGCTCGATCATACCCAAATGGTACAGGTGACTTGAGAGGCCAGTGTGGCCCAATCGTAACCTAGTGATTGCTATGTCCACGTCCCTACGAGGATGGCGTGCCCAAGAGTGTTCAGAAGAGTCGGAGTGAAAACGCCCCAGGTGGGAGGCCAGTAGGGTGGTTGCTAGGTTTGCATACCAGTAGGAAATGCTGGCGATGCGTGCAAGATTAGGGAATGCGGCATTATTTGGTGTCACATAGACCAGTGTACTAGAGGTCAGTGCTCGCTTTGCTGCTGCGTCTGCAATGTCATTACCACGGATGCCTACGTGTGAGGGAATCCATTGAAGGCGGATGTGCCAGGGAGAAGTTACCAGGAGAAGGAGGTGCTCCATTATAGCATGGATAATCTTGACATGAGTCACCGGACGATCTGCGAGTCAGTGTATAAAACTATCGGTTGGGGCTGAAAGAAAGTCCAGGCAAACTCGAAGGCCTGGTGGATGGCTATGAGTTCTGCAGTTAGGACATCATATCACCCACTGAACGACTAAGTTTGGCATGTGGAAAGAACTTCAAAATAGGCCACTGAGGCAAAGGAAGACGGAGGGGAGTGAGATCCATCCGTGTAAATTCTTGAGGAGTCCTTATAAACAGAGGAGTCCATGCTGTGAAAGACTTGCCGTGCCAGACTGCATCTGCTGACTTCAAAAACGGTACTGGGAAATAGGGGTAAACATATGGAGACAAATCCATCCAAGGGTGGACTGGGGGGAGAGGGGCCACTGTGGCAAGCCTAGGCAGATCGAAAGACAGGGTGTGGCAGGCCTGGATGCTGCGGATGATGTATGGCAACCTTGCTTGCGGCCAACCTGGGGGTTGATGAAGGGCTGTGGAGAGACAGTAGAGGGAGGAGACTGGGTGGTTGGAGGGGAGGCACGAGATGCGGTGGAGCAGCCGACAGTCCAATTCCATGCGGTAGATGGAGAGGGGAGTCACCCCAGACTCCGCATGAAGCGTGATAACTGGGGTGGACTTGAAGGCACCTAGGGCGATGCAAAGTGCCGTGTTCTGGACAACATCGAACTTTTTTAGGTGGGCCTGGGCAGCTGATCCGTAAAGAGAGGCACCATACAAGATCTTACTGAGGATGAAGGCCCGATACAGGCGAAGGAGAACGTGTTGATCAGCACCCCAGTGAACCCCTGCAACACACTTCATGATGTCCAAGCACTTAAGCTGATTGTAGATCATCAATGTGGGGGGCCCAGGTGAGAAGGGGACTATTCAGGTGGAGGCCTAGAAACTTGTGCTGGGTCCAAACGGTGAGAGGTCCTCTGGCAAGCTGAATCAACGGCATGGAGGGCATGATGGTCGAACTGGAGGAGGACATCAGATGTCCCCCTCCCTGAGTGGAATCCACGCTGTACCTCTGACAAGTGGCAGTCCTGCTCCAGCCACCAGGAGAGTCGACGGCATACCATCCTCTCAAGCACTTTTCCGACGTTGGATAGCAATGCTATCGACCTGTATGAAGTTGGAGAAGAGGAGTCCTTCCCCAGCCTGAGGAAGGGCAGAAGGTCTGATGTTTTCCAGTGTGATGGGAAGATCCCTGACACCCAGCTGGTGTTAAATATGTCTAAGAGCGACATCTGATGGGGGACAGGGAGATGAGTCAAAAACTCATTGGGTACTAGATCTGGGTCACATGCCTTCTTTAGAGGTGGGGTTCGCAAAGCGGATTTCTGCCCGGGAAAAGGGGAAGGCAAAGCCCGCGGGGGGGGGGGGGGGGAGATGCCTGCCTGAATGATCCTATGTAAGTGCTGGAGACCTGGAAGCGGAACCCGGGAACCAAATCAAGATCCAAAGAAGGCAGCCAAAAAGGCAGCCTTGTCTTGGAAGCCTACCAGGAGATTACCTTCCTTCACCAGAGGATATGACAGGGTGGTAGGGCAGCCCTGCATTCCTCGAATGAAGGACCACGTTCAAGATGGCGAGCTAGAGAAAGAGAGGGTCGAGCAGAAAGCAGACCAAGCAGCATGGCGAGCTCAGTTAAGAGTCCGCTTGCATTCTGCATCCCTACGGTGGTGAGTGTCTCGGTGACTAGGGCAGGGACACCTCCTCCATGCATTCCAAGAAGACCTCTTAGCCTAGACCACCTTGGTGCAGACCTCTGCCCACCAAGGAACTGTGACATTGCCTCAGGGACGTGTTGAGGACCTGCGGAAGGTTGCTTCACCTGCTGCTATCACAGAGGATGTAAAGTCTGTCACATTGTCATGTAAGGGGCCTGCTGGCAGAGCCCCAGTGTTATCAAGGGCTGCTGTAAAGGAGGATCAGGACCCCTTGTGTGAGGATCCAGTGTGGACGAGGTGGGGCAGAGCAGGGTGGGGGAAGGTAGGGGACATCCAAGATAACCGGACGGTGGTCGGATCCCAGATATGGGCCAGTCAAGATGACTGAGCCCCCCAAAACAGAATCCCCCACATACAGATCAAGTGTGGAAGGCAGACCTGAATGCAGGTCGATACGGGTCTGTAACTCTGACGGGGTGAGAAGGGTGAAGAGCCCACTCTCTAATACAAATTGGAAAAGGGAAGTTCCTGACCTACTGCCACAATTCTGGGCTAGAAAAGAATCCCAATGGGGGTGTCTGGTGTTAAAATCACCGAGGAGGAGGCAAGGTGAGGGGAGCTGGTCTCGACAGGCCCGGAGTTCCTCTAGTCCTATGTCCTTGCACGGGTTGTAGCAAACCGCCACTGTGGTCCATCCCTTCACGAGGGATAGGCGGACCGCAAGAACTTCCAGCACCCCTCGAGGGGGTTAGGTCAGTGGCAGAACTGAGCTAGGCACGTCCTTCCTGACTGCGACAGCGAGACCACCTCCGACACCCTGACGATCAGCCCGATATACAGTAAAACCCCGGAATGACAGATGGAGATGTGGAGATAGCCGAGTCTCACATAGACCAAAAACATCTGGAACAAGGTCCGCTATAGTCTGCTTGAAATCAGAAGTTTTCTGAAGAAGAGATCTGGCATTCCAGAAAAGGAATCTACGAAAAAGGTGGAGGAGCCATCACTGGGGCGAGAGGAGAGAGAGAAGCCGGGGCAAGAGGCTGATACATATGTCTATAAAGGACTGGCCATTTTTGAATATGGAGAGGGCTGTGAGCAGAAGGTCCATGAAGGACTCTGAAGAATAGGCTCCTGTGGGGTTGGCATATGGGGAAATGTGGGAGGTTGTTCCTGGTACTGGCTGGTACGAAGGAGCAGGAGATTCACCAGGTGTGAAGCCCTCAGGAGAGCCGGGGGAGGCAGTGTTGGATGTATTTGGGGCTGAGGCAGGAGTCGTGACATGCGAGGAGGTGGAACTGGCTGACTTCATACCAGGCTGGGTACTTGGAGCTGCGGAGTCTTGTGCAGCACGTGGGTTGGAGGTCCTCGTTGGGCGAGAGCGCTGTCAACGGGGTTTGGGTTGAGGAGCAGGGTGGAGCAGCACCGCAGACTGGGAGTTGGGTGGGAGGACACAGCAACGGTTCGCTCCACTTCACTTGGTTCTGGTGAAGACTCACCACCAGATGTTGCAGCCAGATCTTCCAACGATGAAAAATGGTTACTAACCACTGTCGCATATGTAAGGCCTTCCTGGACAGGCGGGGAAGTCCGAATAGGAGCAGTAAGTGTTGTCGATGAGCCTGAGCTGGATGGGGTGTGTCCTGATGGGTTGAGAGCACGCAAACAGGTGTTAACATAAGACAGGGTCGATGGGTCTGCTCTGACAGCATCGTAGATGGTAAGTGCTTGCTGGCAAACTGGGCATGTGCAGACAACTGGATGTGTGCCACCACAGAAAAAGCTGTAGGGGTCATTGGTGCATTGACCACCTGATGGGGATTTGCATGGGTGGAACCTGCTGCAGTGAGAGCACCTAACTTTATTTTTGCACGATATTGTGCCATGCCCAAATAGATGGCATGTATAGCACCTTAGGATGGGAAAGACGTAAGTCCCCGCTAAGCAGCACATGTGGCCAAATATGACCTTCTCCGGCAAGGGGCCCCTGAATGTGAGACGTACCACTCTGGCTGCCTCTGTGTTCTCAGCACCAGGGGGGCGGACAGTGAGGCGAGTGACCTCCACTAGCCCGGAGGTACAGTTGCCAAAGCAACGAAGATGGCTGAAAAGCTCCTCCTCCGTGATATCTGGAGCAATAGGCCCAATTTTCCCATATGAATCCTCACCACTGCAAGGTGTATGAGCCTGCCAGCACCTTATTGGCCAGTCCCCTGGCTGGGTGAGGGACTCAGGTGGTGCACTCAGTTTGGCTACATCTGCTGCATAGATGCAAAACCTTATGGCTGACCCTTTACCTAAAACCTTTAGAGTTCCCTCAATGTACTTACCCCATGAGGACATGTTAATGGCATCAGACAACCTACAGGGATTTTTAAAAACTGGGCATTGTCATCCGACCTTACTATGTAGACGACACTCTTGGTTTCGCCGGTGGCATCCCTGTCTGGGGAGGAAGGCCGGATCCACTTGTCCTGGGCACCATCCTCGTCACTAGTGGCTGAGGCCGTCCTCGTCCTCTTACCAGGGGTAGCGACCTCCCCGGCGGCAGGGGCGAGGTCCATATCAATGTCCTGTGTGGCCAGGCTGGTCATGAAAGATTCCATGTCTGGCCAAATGCCTGGCTGTTACGCGCACTTTATTATTTCACTGGGTCACTGTGGATGTTCTGCAATGAGCCCAATGGAAGCCAGTGGTTATGATATGGCGGGAGATGGGTTGAGCACCCGAGAATGAGACAGTTGGCAACACAGCCGGGAGGAGCACGTCTGACTACAACCGGGTCTAAGCAGTCTCTCCTCAAAAGTTTCCATATGGTTGCATCATGGCGGAGAGGGATGGAGGATTGTTTACAACAACAACTGGTGGCGAAGGGAATTTGTGGGCTTCTCCGAAGATGATGTAGGTAACGGAAGTACTAAGCTGAACCAAACAAGAGTAGCAGGAGTAGAAAAAATGGCGGAGAGGAATATCCAGGAGTTAAAAAAGGTATGGGAAGTAATAAGAGAGTTGCAGGAACGGACCTTAAAGCAAGAGAGAGAAATCAAAGTCCTACAGAGTAAACTGGAAAAAGTCTGACACGTAGTGAAGAACAAGAAAAAGAAGTCACAGAATTAAAGGTGAGTAATGAATCTGCATCAAATGAAATAAAACAGCTCGAGAGGGAGAATATGAGGTTGGAAGAAGTTAGGGATAGAATGAAAAGTAAACTAGATGAGTAGGAATCAAAATCAAGGATGAAAGACGAGCATATTAAGCATATTAAGGAAATCAAGAAGCAACATAAGGGGTGGAAGAAATTTCAGGAGGATGGAAATGTAAATCTGAAAGAGATTATTGAACAACAAAGCAAGGAAAAGGTGGATAAGGAAGTGGTTACGGTACTGAGAAGTAGAGAATCTTTGGTCAGGGATGTAGCATTTAAGAGAAAATGTGTTATAATTTCAGGAGTTAAAGAAAAACGTATGACAGTAAGATCCAAAAAAGAAAGAGAAGGATTGAGCAAGGTTAGAGAGATAATATCAGTAGTTATGGAGAGTAACAACGAAACTCAAGAAGAGGCTGAAGAAAAGTTTAGGTTAGAAAAGTACAAAGGAGGGGCGAGGCCATTGAAGGTAAAGTTTAAGTCTCAGGTAAAGGTGAATGAAATCATCAATAGAACATGGAAATTATCAGACAAAGAGGGGTTCAAAAATGTTTGGATAAGGAGAGATGAAAATGAGGAAGAAAGAGGTAAAATAAAGGAGTTAGTAAAGGAAGCAAAGGTAAAACACGTACAATGAACGGAGGAAGAGAAGGCAGTGTTCTATTGGAGAGTTATACATCAAAAATTCAGAAAGTGGTACCGACGAAAGGAAGGAGAGAAGAGAGTACAGTATAAAATACAAATAAAGTAATCCCTCCAATATCCGTTGTAATAGAGCCAAAGGCATGTCCGGATATTGGTCCTGAAGCTCCAGCACTGGTTTTTCATGACCCTAACCTAACCTAACCTAAATCAGAAAACTACCTTCCTACCTCCCTACTGGACATGTATAGCACGTATTTAGGTCCCTTTTCACATAATGCACACATAGCACGAATTTATTGAATTTTAACCAAAAAATGATGATTTAG
>JAGKTI010000249.1:88293-146910 GCA_018397915.1 Birgus latro | reverse complement strand
ACCTTTTTTCTAGCTGTTTTACTTAAGAACCATGCATGGAAAAATTAAATTGCAAGCAGGAAATTATGATTAACATTTAGGGTAATTTTTTAACACATGTACAGCATGATGAAAACAGGTTAGGCATGAAAATCTTTATGGTAACCATAGGTTAGGTTAGGTTAGGACCGGACATGAAATTCACATCTTCCACCTTTTTTCTAGCTGTTTTACTTAAGAACCATGCATGGGAAAATTAAATTGCAAGCAGGAAATTATGATTAACCTTTTTGGTAATCTTTTAACACATTTACAGCATGAGGAAAACAGGTTAGACATGAAGTTAGGGTACTTACGAACAAGAAGCTGCCCTCTGATGTAATAACCCACTCTATCATCTCAGACTCTGACAGGAAGACCTTGCACCTGACACACCTTTCCAACTGAGAATCACCAGCACTTATCACCAACACTTTACACAACGTTTATTTTTTTTTATAACTGGAATCACATCACTTCACTGCACTGTACAAAACAGTAAATTCCATCATCACAAACATGATGAAGAAGGCGAAGAGCAGTATCAAGCACTGTAGGAGGTAGGGTATCACCACAAAAGCAATCAATATCGCCGCCATTGTCGGAGGTGTTCATGAGTCAGTAACAGAGTGGGTAATGGCGACCGACAGACAGACGCCACGAGTGTAAACATACGCGATCGGCGCGGGCAGGAAATTCAAACTGACTCGGTCCCAAAAAATCGAAAATTAATCGATTTTTTCCGGATTTTTTTGCATTTTGGGGGTTGGGCAGCCCTTGATCGGTAGAGTGTTGGCTTGCAGTCCCGAGGGACCCAGGTTCGAATCCTCGCTGATGCAGGGAACAGTTTAAGAATTTGAATTTCATTAAATCAGGCTTTACTGATCTACCAGGAGACCCGCCGACATGTCGTAAAAATGACCCCGCTAATACCAATACACCAGTCCTGTATGAGACAGCCCTAGCATGTATTCAATATGGACGGTGGGTGTTAAGCGCCGAAGTGGTGACATGTAGATTGTAGGAGGACGACTGGGCCTTGATAGCAGGCTGTGAAGCCTATGCCCAGAGTCGGACACATTAAAAAAAAAAAAAAAAAAAAAAGAATATCCGGTTAGTGAGTATGCCCGGGTATTAGACATCCGGATATTTGAGGGATTACTGTATTGATGGTTTAATATCGGCAAGGTTAGAAATCAATGATTTTTTTGAGGGAACATGAACCTGATGTTATATGCTTTGTAAAGACTAAGTTGAAAGAAGATAATGATATTCATATGGGAGATGGTAAATACAAATTGTGGAGAAGATATAGAAAAGAAAAAATGGGAGGAGGAGTGATGACAGCAGTGAAGGACAACATAAATGTAGATACTGTGGAAATGGGAGAGGGTAGGGCTGAAGTGATAAATATGAAATCAGAAACTGGGGAGAATGGTAAGAGAGAGATAGCAGTGGCATATGTTCACTTTAAGACAAGGGCATGTAATGATGATGAATACCGGATGTTGTTAGACATGGTTAGTTATCTACAGAAAGTGACTGAGAAATCAACAATATAATTCTAATGGGTGACTTTTATTACAAAGAGGTGAACTGGGAGGAATGGGCCTCAGGAGGCAGTGAAGATATGTGGGGCACTAAATTGTTAAATATAGCAATGAATAATGTAATGACGCAGTGGGTCAAAGAAGAGACACGATTCCAAGGTGATGACACAATAGCAAGATTAGATTTACTACTAACCAAAGAACCTGATGTAACTGAATCCTTGAAATATCTGTGTCCTGTGATCATGTGGTCATTGAGTTCCAGATGATAGTTGGGAATGAGGTGCCAAGAGACGAGCTTTATAGACAGGGAAGATAACTATAACTTTGGGAAAGCAAACTTTGCAGAATTGAGAAAATTTTTTGAAAATGTGGATTGGAGAAAATTCAGAGAAACAAGAGAGATACAGAGGAAGTGGGATATCTTTCTAGACCTCTATAATTTGGGAGTGGAAAAATATGTGCCAAAAGTAAAAGGGAAAGAAAATAGGAAAAAGGAATGGTTTAATAGAAGGTGTATGGTAGCAAAAAAAGAGAGGGACATGGCACGGGAAAAATGGAGAAAGAGAGGTAATAACAGAACAAAGGGAGAATACATAAGAACTAGAAATGAATATACAAGGATACATAGAGAGGAAGAAAGGAACTTTGATCCATCCATCCATCATCCAATCCTATGTCGCCCCACAGAGGAGAGTAGGAGCCCGGGGCTAGGCAAGTTGGTCCTGACTTTTAAGATGAGAGTGACCAGCCTCACCCATCCCTGAGTGGCATTACGTGAGCAATAAAGCCCAACCACCCCTTGGATATAAACCTTCACCGGCTTAATCCGATTGGAGCGCCATAATTACCCACTAAACCACCAGGTGCCATAATATGGTTATAAGGAACTTTGAAAAAGGTATAATTGACAAATGTAAGGACGAACTCAAATTATATTATAGATTTGTCAATGGCAAATTGAAACAAAAGGAAGGAATCACCAAACTGAAAGTAGGAGGAGAGGTCTATAAATACGCCGCAATGAAAGCTGAAATAATGAACAGATGTTTCCAATCAGTTTTCACTAATGAAAGAGAATTTGTGGAGGGGGGGGGAGGGAGTGACTAGAAATGCAGTGATAGAAGATATAAAAGTGGAAGTGCAGGAAGTCTATAAATTACTGAAAACTCAAGATGTAAGGAAAGCCCCAGGCCCAGATGGAATCTCTAATTGAGTACTGCAGGAATGCAGTGAACAACAGGCGGATAAGATTCACAGTTTAATTGTGTGTTCTCTGAAAGAGGGGAAAGTGCCTAGGGAATGGAAGAGGGCAAATGTGGTACCAATTTATAAGGGAGGAAACATGGAAGAACCCCCAACCAGCATGGTTGCAAAATTGTGCGAAAGAATCCTGAAAGACAGATGGATAAAATATCTGGAAAAGATGAATATTTTGACTGAAAGCCAATTTGGTTTCAGAAGTAGAAGGTGATGTGTTTCCAATTTGTTGAGATTTTACTCAAGAGCAATTGATGTGCTACAGGAGAGAGTTGGTTGGGTGGATTGTGTATATTTAGATTTGGAGAAGGCCTTCGACAAGGGACCCCATAAGAGACTAATGTGGAAATTAGAGCATACAGAAGGACTGAAGGGAAACCTCCTGGAATGGATGAGAGACTTTTTGAGAGACAGACAAATGAGGACAGTAATAAAGGACAGGACATTTGGATGGAGGGAAGTAACACGTGGTGTCCCACAGGGCTCGGTGTTGGCGCCAGTAATGTTCCTGATGTACGTAAATGATATGGTAGATGGAGTAAACAGTTATGTAAGTCTGTTTGCTAATGATGCAAAGATCTTGAGGAAGGCAGGCATTGAAGAGGACTGTAAAATGCTGCAGGAGGATCTGGATAGGATACATGATTGGAGCTGGATGTGGGAAATGAAATTCAACGCAAAAAAATGTAAAGTATTGGAAATGGGTAAAAGCACCAAGAGACCATCACTGAATTATTTGATGGGTAATGCACCCATTACAAAAGCAAAAGAAGAGAAAGATTTGGGAGTGCTGGTCCAGGATAATTTGTCACTGGAAAAACAGATTAACAAGATAGTTAGAGAGACATATAAACTCTTGTCCAAAATAAGAGCAGCATTTCACTACATGGATGAGGAGATGATAAAAAAATTGATAGTGGCCATGATCTGCCCCAGATCAGAATATGCAGCAGTTGTGTGGTCCCCACACAAAAAGAAAGTTATAAACAAGATTGAAAGAATACAAAGAACAGCAACCAAGATGGTCCCCAGTCTGGCAGATCTGTCATACTGAGAGAGGCTGGAAAGACTGGATTTGCCTTCCCTAGAGGAAAGGAGAGAGAGGGGCGACATGATTGCAGTGTTCAGGACCAAGATGGGAGTAGATAAAATTGACAGAGAAGATCTGTTTAGGTGGGATGAGAGAGTTACAAGAGGACACAGGATGAAACTAAAGAAGCCAAGCTGCTTAAAGGATATCAAGAAATATAGTTTTCCATATAGATGCATAGACCAGTGGAATAGTCTGCACAAAGAGATCGTCCAGTCGAAAAACTTAAGAGAGTTTAAAGCAAAATCTGACTTATCGAGAAACAGAGACGGGACCCCACAAGCGTACCTCACTTCCTGTATATCACAAATAGGTAAATACACAAATACACAGAGAGACAGAGAGAGATACACACACACTGGATCCTCACATGGGGATCCTGGACCTCCTTTACAGCAGCCCTTGAAAACACTGGGGCTCTGCCAGCAGGGCCGGTGGACTTCACATCCTCAGTGATCGCAGCAGGCGAGGTGACCTTCCGCAGGTCCTCAACACACCCCCGGGGCACTGTCACGGTTCCCTGGTGGACAGGGGACTGCACCAAGGTGGTCCGGGCTAGGAGGTCTTCTTGGAATGCATAGCGGGGGTGTCCTTGCCCTAGTCATCGAGACACTCACCACCATAGGGATGCAGTATGCAAACGGACTCTTACCCGAGCTCGCCATGCTGTGTGGTCTGCTTTCTGCTCAACCCTGTCTTTCTCCAGCTCACCTTCTCGAACTTTGTCCTTCACTTGAGCAATGAAGGGTCGCCCTACCACCCCGTCATATCCTCTGATGAAGGAAGGTAACCTAATGGTAGGATTCCAAGACAAGGCTGCCTTCTTGGCTGCCTTCTTTAGATCTAGATTTGGTTCCCCAGCTCCACTTCCAGGTCTTCAGCACTTACTTAGGAATACTCAGGCAGGCATCTCCCCCCCCCCCCATGGGCTTAGCCTCTCCTTTTACCAGGGCAGAACTCTCCTCTGCAAAACTTATCTCTAAAGAAGGCTTGTGGCCTAGATCTAGTACCCAATGAGTTTTTGACTCATCACCCTGTCCCCAATCAGATATCGCTCTTAGACATATTTAACACCAACTGGGCATCAAGGATCTTCCCATCACACCGGAAAACATCAGACCTTCTGCCCTTCCTCAAGCCGGGGAAGGACCCCTTTTCTCCGGCTTCGTACAGGCTGATAGCATTGCTATCCAACATCAGGAAAGTACTTGAGTATTGGATGGTGTGCCGTTGACTCTCCTGGTGGCTAGAGCATGACCGCAGCTTGTCTGAGGCACAGTGTGGATTCCGCCCCGGGAGGGGGACATATGATGTCCTTCTCCAGTTTGACCATCATGTCCACCAGGCATTCTGCCACAAGCAGATCCTCCTGGCAGCCTTTGTGGACCTCCAGGGGGCTTTTGATTCTGCCTCCCATGACGGAATATTGTACAAGTTGTGCTGTCTTGGTGTCAAAGGCTCTGCACTGGCCTGGACACAAAGTTTTTAGGAGCGATCCTTTCGTGTTTCCCTTGGGGGTACGTACTCCTCCCCTACCCAAGTCAGGCAGGGAGTTTCACAAGGATCATGCCCCTACTCTTTAATATATTACTGTATGACCTCCCCCATCCTCCTGGGGTATCCATCTTAGTCTATGCTGATGATGTCTCCATCCTCTGCAGTGCTGCCTTATTATGGGACGCCCAACATCGCCTGCAACAGGCCGTGGACGCTTTTGCCACCTGGGCTGCAGACTGGGGACTAACTGTTAATGCTCCGAAGAATGCTCTTATGTGCTTTGGACATCGGAGGCTCCCTTCCATACCGATGATTCAGCTTGCCGGAGAACCTCTCACCCTTAAGACCCGGCACAAGTTTCTGGGCCTCCACCTGGATAGTCCCCGTCTCACCTGGGCCCCCCACATTGACCATCTACAATCAGCATGCCTTAGGCACCTGGACATCATGAAGTGTGTCGCAGGGGTTCGCTGGGGTGCTGATAAAAACTCTACTCCGCCTGTATTGGGCCTTCATCCACAGTAAGATCATGTATGGTGCCTCCCTTCAGGATCGGCAGCCCAGACCCACCTAAATAAGTTGGATGTTGTCCAGAACACGGCACTTTGCATCGCCCTAGGTGCCTTCAAGTCCACCCCAGTTATTACACTACATGTGGAGTGTGGGGTGATGCCCCTCTCCATCTACCACATGGAACTGGACTGTCAGCTGCTCCACCACATCTCGTCTCTTCCCTCCAACCACCCAGTCTCCACCCTCTACAGTCTCTCCACAGCCCTTCGTCAGCCCCCAGCTTGGCCGCGATCGAGGTTACCGTACATCATCCGCAGCATCCAGGCCTGCTACACCCTGTCTCTCAATCTACCCAGGCCTGCCTCTGTGGCCCCTCTCCCCCCAGTCCCCCCTTGGATGGATTTGTCTTCATATGTCTCCCCCTATTTCCCAGTACCGTTTTTGAAGTCAACAGATGCAGACCTGGTATGACAACTCTTTCATAGTACGGACTCCTCCGTTTATAAGGACTCCTCAAGAATTTAAAAGGATGAGTCTCACTCCCCTCCGTCTTTCTTTGCCTCAGCGACCTATTTTTAAGATCTTTCCATATGCCACACTTGGTCGTTCAGTGGGCGATATGATGTCCTAACTGCAAAACTCATAGCCATCCTCCGGGGCCCTTGAGTTTGTCCGGACTTTCCTCCAGCCTCAAACGGTAGTTTTGCATACTGACTCGCAGTCCTTACTTACTCTTCTTCTCTCAGATCGTCCAATGACTCATGTCAGGATTGTCCATGCCATAATGGAGCACCTCCTCCTCCTTGTAACTCCTCCCTGGCACCTCCGACTTCAATGGATTCCCTCGCATGTTGGCATCTGTGGTAATGAAATTGCAGATGCAGCAGCAAAGCGAGCACTGACCTCCAGTACACCGGTCTATGTGACACCAGATAGTGCCACATTCCCTAATCTTGCACGCAGCGCCAGCATGTTATACTGAAATGCAAACCTAGCGACCACCCTAACTTTCTCCCACTTGGGACGTTTTTGCTCCGACTCTTCTGAACACCCTTGGGCATGCCATCCCTGCAGAGATATTGATGTAGTCATTACTAGGTTATGGTTGGGCCACACAGGCCTCACAAGTCACCTGTATCGTTTGGGTATGATAAAGCACCCTTGGTGCCAATGGTGTCCTCAGGTTGAAGAAACCATTGAACACTACCTGTTATGGTGCCCTAGATTCCACTCCCTTCGCACACTTATGCGAGATCGTTTGGCATCTCTGGGAGTTTTCAGTTTGTCTCTCCACACACTCCTGGGAGGAGGTGCCGGGGACCCTTGGTTATGACAACAAGTCGTGCGGTGGACATCTGACTTTATATGAAAATCTAGGCAGCTCTCCCGCATATAACGTGAGGCCCTAAGCAGCTTGCATTGGAAGGGCATAGGGCCATTGTTTTGGCCATGACCCTTAAACCACAAGAAGAAGAAGAAGAAGATATAAGGAAGTTGATATACTGTTGATAATGCCACATTACACCTTTTACAGTGGTGTCAGGTAACAAGCTTTAGAGTGGTTATATCAAGGGTTGGCTCATGAGAGAAATATACTGACGTGATATTAAATATTAGGGCAGAGCCAGAAGTTTCCAGCACAACACACTATTGCCTTGTCCACCAATTTGTACAACTAGCTGCTTTTTGTCGGAAGAAAATATCATTCTGAGGTGATGAGAGGGTGTTGGGGTTGTTGGATGGTCATGCAAACCCATACCGGCATGGAGTCCAGGCAACGCCGTGCGGTGCAATAAGGCCGCATTATTTGTATGCGTGAGGCTGGCCACAGCATACCCAACACTGTGAGAGATCTCAGGTTGACAAGGCAAACAGTTAAGTGCTGGATAACCTGCTGGGAAGAGTCTGGCCACCTGGAAGACTGGCGACAGTATGATATCATGTAACTATTTCATTTTTTGACATAATTAAATTTATGGTATACAGTATATTGTTATTATTTAGTTTCTCTATCCCTGCAGATATTTATCTAAATATATACTTTGTCTGTTTTACACATTTATTCATTTATATGTTTGTGAATTTGTATTTGTTATCTATTTTGCTTTTCTTCCAATTTAGTTAAAACTTTATTATGCTTTATGAAATCTATTTACTTATCTTCGTCTCTATTTGTGTATTTTACTGTTTCCTTAAGTATTTGTATATCTATTTACTTAACATATTGATTTATTCAGTGTTATTATTTTCTAATTTATCATCATATTTTAGCCCAGGAATACCAAGACAGACGAACGAAGAGGACACCACTAAAATCCTCGCAAACAGCGAATGAAACCCGTTCGCCAACTTTGTGGCTTTGAGGCAACATCTCCAGTTGGAAGAGTCTGCCAGGACGGTCAGGTGCCATCTACACGCTGCAGGCATCCACCATTGTGTTCCAGCTACTGAAGGAAATCTGGACCAGAGGCATGTGAGGGAGCAGACTGCATTTACACAAAACTATGTAAAGAAAGACTTAGAATTTTGGGCCTGTACTATTTTCAGTTGGCTCAAGGATTGTGTGGGTAAGAGTAAAAGTTGGACTACAAATGTGGGTGATTGTGTGCGTGTATGCGCCAACGCAAGATCATGCAAGGAGAGCAAGAGAAGAGTTTTGGACAAACGTGGAAATGTGCTTGGAAAAGTTTGAAAGGAATGAGAGAGTGTTTTGGATTGGAGATATGAATGGAAAAGTAGGGAATGTGAAGGTGAATGGAGTGGTTGGAGAGTGGGGTGTGCCTGCAGAGATGGATGAGAATGGCAGTGCTTTAGTGGACATTTGTGTTGGGAGGGGGTTGGTGAGAGCTAATACCCTCTTCAGGCACAAAATGATCCATAGGTATATGTGGCGAGTGATGAGAAGGGTGGATGGTGAACTGAATGAACAGAAGGCAATGATTGATTATGTGTGTGTGGATGAAAGGACGAGAAGGTGTGTAAAGTAATCCCTCCATTATTCGGACGTCCAGTACTCGGATATACTCACTATTCAGATATTGTGGGCTGCCCAACCCCCAAAATGCCAAAAAATTCGAAAAAAATCGAAAAAAATTTCAATTTTTTGGGACCACGTCAGTTTGAATTTCCCGTGCGCACCGATCGGATGCGTTTACACTCGTGGCGCCTGTCTGTCGGTCGCCATTACCCACTCAGCTACTGCCTCGTGAACACCTCCGACAATGGCGGCCAAAGTGATTGCTTTTGTGGTGATACCCTACCTCCTACAGTGCTTGATACTGCTCTTCACCTTCTTCATCATGTGTGTGATGATGGCCCCGCCTCCTGAGAAGAGGAAGAAAGTGGTTCTGACTCTGGAGAAGAAAAGGGAAGGCTATTGGAAAAGATGGACGCCGGGTGGCCGACATCACGGATTCGTTGTGAATTCAATCTCCCTCGCTCCACCTTGTTTGATATCAAGAAGTCCCGAGACAAACTACAGCAGTACATGGCTGATTTCGCTTCGAAGACCAAACGAAACGTGGAGAGGAAGGTGATGTTTAGTCCTAAGTATGCAGACATCGACTGATCCACGCTGATTTGGTAACGACAACAACGTGCTACAGGTGTGCTGGTACGTGGAACGGAGCTGAAAGCTGCTGCTGAGAAGTTCAGGCTCCAGGACTCATCACTAGACCACACGTGAATTTACCGTTATGTACAGTGCAGTGAAGTGATGTGATCCCAGTTATGCAAAAAAAAACATTGTGGAAAGTGTTGGTGAAAAGTGCTGGTGATTGTAAATTGCTAAGGTTGTGTGGTGCAATTTATTCATGTCAAAATCTGAGATGATAGAGCGAGTTATAGACGGCGGCTTCTTTTTCGTAAGTACCCTAACTTCATCAAAATTCCTTGTTTTGTTCTTTCCATATCATTAATCTCATGCATAAACTGTGTGCAAGATGATTTCCATAATGATTTTCATGTCTAACCTGTTTTCATCATGCTGTAAATGTGTTAAAAAATACCCTAAATGTTAATCATAATATCCTGCTTTCAATTTAATTTTTTCATTAAAGGTTTTTAAGTGCACTAGCTAGGAAAAAGGTGGAAGCCAGTGAATTTCATATTTGGTCATAACCTAACCTAACCTAACCTAACCTAACCTATCCTAACCTAACCTATGCTTACCATAAAGATTTTCATGCCTAACCTGTTTTCATCATGCTGTAAATGTGTAAAAAAATTACCAAAAATGTTAATCATAGTTTCCTGCTTGCAATTTAATTTTTTCATGCATGGTTCTTAAGTGCTACAGCTAGGAAAAAGGTGGAAGCAGTGAATTTCATGTCTGGTCCTAACCTAACCTAACCTAACCTTACCTATCTTAACCTAACCTATGCTTACCATAAAGATTTTCATGCCTAACCTGTTTTCATCATGCTGTAAATGTGTTAAAAAATTACCAAAAATGTTAATCATAATTTCCTGCTTGCAATTTAATTTTTTCATGCATGGTTCTTAAGTGCAACATCTAGGAAAAAGGTGGAAGCAGTGAATTTCATGTCCGGTCCTAACCTAACCTAACCTATGCTTACCATAAAGATTTTCATGCCTAACCTGCTTTCATCATGGTGTAAATGTGTTTAAAAAATTACCAAAAATGTTAATCATAATTTCCTGCTTGCAATTTAATTTTTCCATGCATGGTTCTTAAGTGCACCAGCTTGGAAAAAGGTGGAAGCAGTGAATTTCATGTCTGGTCCTAACCTAACCTAACCTAACATTGTGTTAATCATAATTTCCTGCTTTTAATTTAATTCTTTCATGCATGGTTCTTAAGTGCACCAGCTAGGAAAAAGGTGGAAGCAGTGAATTTCATGTCCGGTCCTAATCTAACCTAACCTAAACTAACCTAACTTATGCTTACCATAAAGATTTTCATGCCTAACCTGTTTTCATCATGGTGTAAATGTGTTAAAAAATTAACAAAAATGTTAATCATAATTTCCTGCTTGCAATTTAATTTTTCCATGCATGGTTCTTAAGTGCACCGGCTAGGAAAAAGGTGGAAGCAGTGAATTTCATGTCCGGTCCTAACCTAACCTAAACTAACTTACCCTAACATAACCTAACCATTTTTCTGGTAGCAATTTACATCATTTACTGTATTTGATGCTTTGTATCCAATAATTTAGTGTATAAAATGTGAGAAAAGATGATTTCCATGTCAGATACTTACTTATAGTATACTGGCAAGTTCTGAGCACCTATGACTCACTCACCTCTAAATCATCATTTTTTGGTTAAAATTCAATAAATTCATGCTATGTGTGTATTATTTATGTGAAAAGGGACCTAAATAAGTGCTATACATGTCCAGTAGGGAGGTAGGAAGGTAGTTTTCTGATTTAGGTTAGGTTAGGTTAGGGTCATGAAAAACCAGTGCTGGAGCTTCAGAACCAATATCCGGACAAAACCAATATTCGGACATGCCTTTGGCTCTATCATGTTGGATAATGGAGGGATTACTGTGTATGCAAGAGTATACAGTATAGAAGATGGGGGAGTGGACTTTCGGACCACCACTTGGTGGTGGTCATAATCAAAGTCCAAACAAAATGGAGAAAGAGAAGAAGGCAAGGACAGGAAGAAGTAGTTCTTACAAGGAGGGTGGGAAAGTTACAAGAGGATGGAATAAAGGCAGAATATAAAAGGGAAGTGGAGGAGTGATTGGGTAAATACAGATTTGAGCAGATGGGGGACGTGGAAGGTGTGAGCAAAATATTCATAAAAGAAATCTGTGCAGCATGTGGGGTGGTATGTGGGGTGAAGAGAAGATGAAAGGGGGTGCAGGGAACAGCATGGTGGACTGAAGAGGTGAGAGAGGCTGTGGCACAAAAGAAGAAAGCATATAGTGAGTGCATGAGGAACAGGGGTGACGAAGAGGGTGAGAGTCGGAAGAAAGAGTTATATGTAGAGAGAAGGAGAGAAGTGAAAAGATTAGTAAGAGAGAGTAAGAAGAGAGTGCATGAGGAATTTGAAAGGAATTTGAGTGCAAAGTGGAGGGAATGCAAGAAAACATTATGGAAAGAGGTAAAGAGTGTTAGACACGGTGCAAAAAGGTTAGCTGGAGAGTAAAAGATAAAAATGGTGGATTACTAGTGGAGAAGAGAGAAAAAGTGAACAGATGGAGAGAACACACTAATGAATTGCTGAACATTGAGAATGAGAGTAATGCAAGTATAAGTGGCTGGGGAATGGCTGGGAGAAGGAAGGATGTGGGAAGAGAGGAAGAAATAAGTATAATGGAAGTTGAGGAAGCAATGAAGAAAGTTAAAAGGAAGAAAGCTCTGGGAATTGATGGAGTGTGTGGTGAAATGCTGAAGTATGGGGGAGAGATAGTACCAGAATGGATGTGGAAGGTGTGCAGACTGGCCTGGGAGGAAGGTAGAGGCCCAGAGGATTGGAAGTCAGATATAATTATTCCCCTGTACAAAGGAAAAAGGGAAAAAGAGTGTGGTAATCATAGGGGCATTTGTCTTCATAGTGTAACAGGAAAGGTATATGGAAGGATACTTATTGACAGAGTTAGGGAAATAACAGAGGAATTAGTTGAAGAACAGGGAGGTTTTAAGAGGGGAAGAGGTTGTGTAGATCAGATATTCATTCTTAGATCTTTAGTGGAAAAGTTTCTAGAGAAGGGAAAGAAGTTGTATGCGGACTTCATGGATTTGGAGAAAGTATAACAGGGTGGATAAACAAGGATTGTGGAAAGTATTAAGAATATATGGAGTAGATGTGAAGTTGTTGAAGGACGTGAAGAGTATGTATGAGGGTGCAAAGACTGCAGTCCGTGTGGATGGTGAACTGAGTGAATTTTTCCATCTGAAGGTTGGATTGAAACAAGGATATGTCATGTCTCCATGGTTGTTCAATCTGTATACGGATGGGGTTATAAAAGAGACACGTAGCCTATAAGGATGGGGTTATAAAAGAGACACAAGGTAGGGCATTGGATGGTGGAACGGCCCTAGTGAGAAATGGCAGTGTTTGGAAACACCCTGTAATGTTGTTTGCAGATGATACTGTGTTGTTAAGTGAAGATGTAGGGGAGCTGCAAGGCTTGGTAGATGAGTTTTGGAAAGTGTGTAAGAAACGGAATCTAAAGGTGAATGTAGGGAAGAGTAAAGTGATGGTCTTCGAGACAAGTGAAGTCAGTGAATGTACAGTGAGATTAGACGGGGAAGATACGGAGAATATGAGCGTGTTTAAGTTCTTGGTTAGTGTGATGAGTAAGGATGGAAGTTTAGAGGGTGAAGTGCTTGAAAGGGTGCAGCAGGGAAGAAAGGTTGCTTGATCCTTGAAAGCAGTGATAAGAAACAGGCAAGTGAGCATGGAAGTGAAAAAGCTGCTACATGACAGTATTGTGATACCAGCTCTAACGTATGGAAGTGAAGCTTGGACTCTGTTGTAAGGACAGAAGTCAAGAGTGAAAGCAGCACATGGAGCCACATAGAGAGACAGACTGACAAATAAGGAAGTGAAGGAGCATTGTGGTGTGGATGTGGTTGTGATAGGAAGCGTAAGGAGAAACACATTAAGGTGGTTTGGCCATGTGGAGAGGATGGAGAGTGAGAGACTGATGAGGAAAGTGTACGTGAGTGAGGTGGAGGGGGGGGAGAGGGAGGAGGAGGCCAAGGATGAGATGGGGGGATGGAGTGCAGAGGTTTATGACAGAGAGGGGTGTGAGCTGGGTGCAGGGCAGTGAAATGGAGGGGGACAGAGCAACATGGAGGCAATTTGTTTGTGGCCACCCCTTATGGGATTAAGGCATCTAGTGCTAGATGGATAGACAGATAGACTATTTTCTGTGATGAGAAGACATTCTCATCCACCAATCACGGAGCCCTCCACTGCTGGCGCCCAAACAACACTCACTATGAACGCCAAAATATATATACCAGTGAAAGAAGTGGGAGAACAATAGTAAATATCTGGGGTTAGGTGAACCTCAAATTCCTGGGCAAATTGACTGACGTAGGAGGGCGGTTTAACTCTGAAGTTTACAGTAAAACCTCGATATAACGGACTTCAGTAGACCGGAATTCGCTTTTATCGGACTCGAGGAGCTACCAGACTAAACTCCTATATATCGGAAAAAGTCCGATATAGCCAGAATCAGTCCGGACTGCCTGACAACTTCAGCTATGTTTACCACAATAAGACAAGTAAAAGACATGTTTCTCAGTGCACAGTACAGTATTATTATACCATTTGATTAATGTAGTGAAGGTAAAACACAGTACTGTACAATACTGCAATGGTGGTGAAAACTACCGATGCAATCCGGACTAATGTCTGATATATCGGATAAAGTCTGGATTAGCAAGGGTAAGTCCAGATGTCGCTTTTATCAGAAAATCGCATATTTCGGACTGGCCTGAGCCCCAATTAGTCCGTTATAGTGAGGTCTTACTGTATTTTGAAATACTGTATTGGAATAGGTTATGCTACCAACAATCAGAGTGATCTCTCCCTTGTCTACAAAAATGTTTTTTTGATGCAGGTATAAGATATATCTTGAAACAGTCCCTATCTGCACAGATGTGAAACTGGTAAAACTACAGTAATACCTCGGTATATGATACTCCTAGATGCAATACCCCGGTTTAAAGATGGGGGTAGAAATACCACCATACCCCTCCTAAGGATGGTGAAACCCCAGTTTAACGTTATTTATTTTTTTTAACCAATTTTGATATCTTAGACTCAAATTTTGTGTTTAGGTTGATTAATAAACTGTTTTTAGGCTTATATCAATGTGTTTTAGCCATAGATGGAGTGAACATTGTCATTTTGGGGTACAGTTTACTTTTTCGAGACTTATATTTGACAATTTTCATATTTGATTTGTTGGTTTTAGTGAGTTATTTACAGGTATTAGGCTTAGGTTAGCTTCCCTGAGAGCTGTTAGGCCATTTAGATTGGCTTCAAACTTGTTTTTGGGCTCATTTGGGTGGGTTTTGGGCTTGGTTTGGGGGGAAACCCAAGACTGGTTAACGCTCCACATTACATTATTATTGTTATTTTTTTCTTTATGTGTCCGACTCTGGGCAAAGGCTTCTGGTCCTATTTCTCGGGGGCAGTGGCCTATCCCAAGGCCCAGTAGTCCTCCTACACCAACACATGTCACCACTTTGGCATTAACATCCATCATCCATTTTAAATACTGTACATGCTAGGGCTGTCTCATACAGGACTGGTGTACTGGTATTAGCTGGGGTATTTTTAAAACATGTCGGCAGGTCAGGAAAGTCTGCTTTTAAGAAATTCAGATCCTTAAACTGTTCCCTGTCCCAACCGGGATTTGAACCTGGGTCCATTAGGACTGCAGGCCACCTCTCTACCAATTCAGCCACTGTTACATGTTAAAAGTACCCCGATATATCCAATACACTTATCCCCCTGCTATCACACGTTCAGCTATCGCGTTCATCTGCTATGCACATATCAAATGCACAACCAAACACGTTATCACGCACACCAAGAACTCTATCACGCATCATGCATCGAGTTTGAAGCGCCCGGGTTGTGAACGCCGCACCGGATTGATGCGACATCAAGACTTTGACTGAGTTGAGTGGCCAGATACATCACATTTTAGGATACCACTGTCAACAGTGAACAGTGCATATCCTACATTAATAAAGACCAGCGTCAAATCACAGATTATTTTCATCAGCACCCAAGCACTGAACCTACACCCAAGCTCCATCCCGACATAATGCCTGTATATACAATCTTCAGCCATGTTGCTCTAACATTTCGCATTAAAACATTGTTGCATATACCCTAAATAAGTAATTTCTTCTAATTCCATTATGATACATGAAATGAATAATGAATAAAGCCCATTGATAACTGAAGAAAAAAAGAATAACATTCAGTCCCAAGATGTAAATGATACATCCACACCATTTGTTTACCTTATTTCTCTGTATTTCACTACTTCTCATCCTTATAGCATTGAGTAAAACTGATGTTGGTATTATTCCTGTTGTTTTGCTGACAAAGAGATCATTCAAAGAGATAAAAAAAAAAGTTGACCAACACTGAGTTTTCAAATTAAATTATCTGGCGAAGATAGGCACTTTTTTCCTATTTAGTGACGGCAGGAATTAAGCCACCCCCAAGCCTCGGGACCCTTCAAACCACCCAAACCTTCCTTAATCATTATAAAAGTAAGTTTGATAGTCTTTTATATTGTTTATTTATTGATTATAATATTATTCTTAATATAATAATGCTTTATTTCATGGTGGAGGAGAGATTGGCTGGAAATCATAGGCATGAAGTGGTTAAAAGGTAGGGAAATGGGCCACCTAAAAACCAATTAGAAATTTTCCCATTGATTTTTCAGTTCAGCTATCGCAAAATCAGCTATCATGCTGGTTTACTGTAACCAATTAGGCATGATAGCAGCGGGTTGAGTGTATATGATACCCTGCCTAACAATGGGGTTTCATCTAACCAATTCATGATCGTCAATGCATGGGAGCCAGAGAACGAGAGGACAACGGCCAGCCTCCTCCAGCACATCAGGGACAAGTGGGAGCTGTTCAGACGAAACCAGCAAACCATCAACAACATTGTTTCCTCAGTGCTGCAAAGACTGCAAGAGGTTATTGAGGCAGGAGGCCACTGGACTACTTATTAAGTCTTTCTAGTTGCTTTGGCTTGCCCAGTGTTGGTAAACATTGACATACGTATATTTTGGGAGTTTGGGTAGGATTTTGTTTTCTTTTCTTTCTAACAGATTATCCACTCATGTGCGCAGACATCAAATATATTTACCTTTTATGCACAATCATTTTAAAGTCTTTTCATACAGAAATACCATAAAATAGCTGACATGATGGTGACTGTAGAGATGGAGTGTATACCGAGACAATGATTATATTTACTGTGGACACAACCATGTCAAAGGCTGCATATGATATTTAGTTCCAAAAATTATTCACATGCAATGGTAGGGGACATTTCTTACACAAACATTACGGGAGTTAAAGCCATCCAGAGTCCATTCTGCATCTGAAGTCAAAGTACAAGGAAAAGCACAAATATCTTCCGCACTAATGTTTGACCTGTCATGTCAGTATATTTCTCTTCTGCCCCAGCCCTTGATATCACCACCTATTTAAAGCTTATCGATGCCTCTACAGAAGGCGTAATGCAGCATTATATACTGAATATTAACTCTATATCATACCCTAAATGAAAGAAAATGTACAAGTAATGCAACCACCAGCACCACTTTGCATATTATCCTCCTTCCCTCTACCTCCCCTCCCTCATTCCACCCCGGCACCACCGTTCATCTCCCCTCCACCTTCCCTTCTCTCTCTGGCCCCTCCCTCTCAGCCCCTATTACTCCAGTGTGACTTGCCACACATAAAGGAGCCAGCTTGAGGCATGGGGTACTGGAGGATAGGTGATTATTTATGACCACAACTGTACATATAGGTTGGGTATGGGTACAATAGAGGATATAGCTCCATATTCCTTCACTGCCCGTATCTGGTCATGCCTTTGGCTCTATTATGACGGATAATCGAAGGATTACTGTATTTTGTTTACCTTGTCACCTGCAGTACAACAATAACAATGTATGTATACTTTATACAATACTGTGTGTGTGTGTGTAGAGAGACTGAGATTGTTTGGCTGGCTCAGAGAATTTAAAGGCAAAATTCAGTAAACTGAAGTTTGTTATAAAGATGGTTCACTATATGATACTGCCAAACACTCTAAGCACATTTTAGTTTTGAAGCATATTCCTGATGCTTTGCCAAGACTGCCTTTTACTCTGGATGAACTGGTATAGTATAAGCGATGTTGATTTTTATAAGTTTGATAGGCATTAATACCAGCATTTTTTTTTTTTTAGAAGGGTGGTTGGGGTTTATCACATATAATGCCACCATAATTATCTAATTCCGAAGAGTGGTTGGGGAATATTATGCCCTTCAGTGACATGAATCTACAAGGGGCAGCAAGGGTTTACTGATCACAAAGGTCTACTGCCTCCACAGGGCAAGAAAGTAGTCACTCGTGCCTTCAGAACCATTTTCAGAGTTGTCCCCAATGCCATCCCCAACAGCCGACACAGCTCTGAAAAACACACATTTTCGTTTTCTGTTACACCAACCAGCCTTCTGAGCCCTTCATTCGGGCTGTCCACAACTAATATTAGAACATTTCTGAAAGGCCTGGAGGTTCCTCAACATATGGACCTGAAAGAAATATAAAAAGTTGCCGTCCAGTGAATATTTTTACCAATGGCTACTTCAATGGTCACTGTTCCTCTGAACTGTCTGCTCGCATCCCTCCACCTCTACGACGGGCACATAGTACCCGTCTAGCAACAAACTCTCATCCCTTTTCTGTCCAACTCTCTAATGCAAGAGTTAACCGTTACTCCCAGTCCTTCATCTATGCAACTGGTCAACTCTGGAACTGCCTCCCTCTGTCTGTATTCCCTACTTCCTATGATCTCCAATCTTTCAAGCGAAGTGTGTCAAAGCATCTCGAAATGAATGGATCTTGAATTTGGCTCTCTTTTGTATTGTTTTTACTTTTTCTTGGAAGGAACAGTATGCGGACCGTGGCCTTTGGTTCCTTCTTCCTTGCATTAAAAAAAAAAAAAAATCAGACACCCAACGTAATACTGCCGTGACGATTATACACTCCATAAAAAGAACACTGTACCTCATGTTTATGAACTTTTAGGAGACACTAATATACCCAAATACAAGTCTTCCCACTGCTCATTACTTGGGAGCCTGCTCGAGGCTCCACAATAGGCAGACCCAAAAGAAATAAAAGAATCGTTTTCATTATCACCATCATCCGGACCTCCTCTCCCACCCTAGGGCTGGGTGAACAGTAGCAACGTCCAGACAGCCCAAATTTGCCCAATCCAATGGGCCACGCTTCCATTCACTCACCGTTCAAGCCCCCGGAATCCTGGCTCTATCTGATAAGCCAAAAACATTCACCACGTACAGTAGCTTCAAATAAGCGTAAAGCTGTCACATGAGCATGCACTTCTCCTCACAATATTCATCCACCCAGCTTGATTTCATGTCAGCCCCCTAGCCTCAATGACTTCCAAACCTTTCTTCCTCACACACTCATCCACCATATCCCTCCACCTTCTCCTTGGCCTAACTTGCCTCCTCCCTCCTTCAGATTTGCTCAGATATACCTTTTTCACCACTCTACTGTTATCAATTCTCTCCATATGACCATACCATCTCAGTTCACTCTCTTTGATTCTGGTGTCCACAGACTTCCTTACTCCATACCTTTCATGAATCACATTATTTCGTATCCTATCCACTCTCTGTACTCCACATACATTCCTCAGGAGTCCCATTCTCCACTGCTCTCACTCCTGACTTTTCATTTTCATGCCACACCATAGTTTCACATCCATATGTTAAAGATGGCACTAACACTCTGTCATGTATATAAGTCTCGTGCAGTTGCAACACTCAAGCCTCTGTTTTTTATCCAGGACTTCACTGCCCAATGCAATAGTGCTCATGTAATTAACACACCCCATTTACAAAGTAACTATTGCTCACGCACTTTTACTACACCTGATTATAGGCCTACTGTAAACCAAACCAGTTCATCACCCACCAGACATTATTACAGTACTTCTTCATAGTTACTGTATTTTTATGTATACCTATCTTACAACAATCACCATTCATAACATTTCAACTTCACTTTCAATATAAAAAGAAGGTGCATGGCAGGGCTGCCATTAATTAGCCCTTTCCTTCCAATGACTTTTGTTTTCTGCATCAAGATGAATTTCTTTAAACTTGAATATAAAAGTTGGAAATGGGTGAAGTAAATCTTCCAGCCAAAATTTTACCTCATTCATCACACTGGAATTTCTAAACATTCTCAATGTATTTAAGGTGCAGTGAGGTACCATATCTTTTTTTACCAAAATTTCACTACATCCATGTTTTACAGCCCAGAACTACCAACCCTACCATATCAACAAAGGCAGACATCCATGTTAAAAGCTCCTGAAAGCCACTGGAGCAACTGTGAATTCCAAAACTGCTTTTGGTTTGGGACCTACCTATGCTCAGGTCCAACAAGCTAGGAACAAATGTCAGAATGACCTTAAATGTCTGAAATGAATAGCCTAGCCCCTGGCCCCTACACTCATGACTGAAACAATACTACATTTCATGATGGATGGATAGAACATTTTTAGTGATAATAAAACTGCACAGTACTACATTATATGACTACAGTAATTATTTACACTCACAATACTGAGCTGTACAGAACCAATACCACAATGATCATGATCATCTTCATCGTCTAAGCCTGTGCTGCCAAATGAGAAGAATGGGAACCCGGGGCTAAGCAAATTGGTCCTGACATTTAAGATGAGAGTGACCAGCCTCACTCCTTCGATATAAACCTACACAGGCTTAATCTGATTGCAGCGTCTTATTTACCCACTAAGGTGCCATAATTTGATTATATGGTTACCACCCGTCACTGTAAATGGTTTCCTGGTGTGCACCACACCCTCAGCTATCACTCCTAATTGGTGCAGCCATGGCTGCGCTATAGCTGAAAATGTGATTACCAAAGTGAAAAACTTATGGTCATAATTCTAATTGGTGCCAAGACCTCAATATTTACCCCTAAGATACCCGTTTTGTACCACATAATAACATATTATAGTAAAAAAATGAGCATACTGCACAGTCTTTATCGGCGTGCTCCACTGTTTATAAATAAAGAAGATGGCGGCTGCTTCAGCTGTGTACTGCAAGTGCTCCAACTGTGGACTTTTTTCACTTCTATGAGGAGGTTGAACTTCACCAAATTCACTGTGTTAAGTAATAAAACATTTTTAAGAGTCTTTGGGTATACTGTAGTGACTAGTTTATAGGTTTGTTTGTAAAACCTCTATGAAAGTGTTGGTGACGAAGCACCTATATCTAAACCAAGACGAAGTATTAGGCCTCCCATCATCATCATCACGTAAATAAAAGTGGTTATTAATGTATTATAGTGGAGTTTTATTCACACTTAAGCATACAGACTTCATCAAATGAACTTCTTCAATCACTGCTTGAGTAGGATCCTCTGCCATCTTGAATGTTTTGGTTGGTCAGCTGATGTGTCCACTTGGCCGAGCTTTTTTTCGCTCGATCCACAAGGCTGGTGAGTGATAGCAGTCATTTAGTGTGTGATAAAGGAATTTGGGTAGGTTTTTTATACGTGTGTGATAGCGGTAAAACGCTATAGCAGAACGTGCGATAGCCGAGGGTTGGGTGTACAGGAAACCATTTGGCTTGTCACTCAGTGTAGAGTCACCTGCAGACAGAAGGAAGCGGAATACCATAATGAACCCACCAAAAAATTAAAATACAGCAATACATGAACACTTTGGGTATTGCAATATAACTAACTAAGTGGGGTGGGTATAACACATACCTGGATTCACTTATCAGGATGACTATCAATTGTCAAGTTAAACAGACTTTAAGATTTAACAACTCACTGTTCTCCCTGCTGAGTTCAATAACAGCATATAGACTGTAATTTAATCATAAGACCACTACATGAGGTACAGTAGCTGGTTTCCATGTGCTAGAAGGTATATGCGATCATAAAGCAAATACGTAAATACATCAGACACTGATAATTAACAAAATTTGGTGAAATTAGTACTGTGCCTGATATAATGCTCAACAGATCTATGGAAGAAGGTGACATTACCTAAAATCTGACATAATAAAAATAATAATAGTCAAATAAAAAAAAAGGCCAAGTAGTCACCTGTGACCAACATCAAAGTATTACATGCATAGCTACCCTCTCTGATCAACATATCATATAATTATCAACCAGTGATCAACACTGAGTGTGGTAGGTGGTGGCGACCATCATCATCTCACTTGATGTAGTGCTGCCTACTTCTTCCTTAGCCTTTATCATTCTCTTTCTGAGCCTGCCCTCCTCTCTTCCTATTTCTCCCATCTTTCCTGTCACTTCTTATTGCTTTTCTTTCCTTTACAGGTGGCTTTACATTGAGTGACAAGCCAAATGGTTTCCTGTAAACGAAGAAACCATTTACAACGCTGGGTGGTAACCATATAACCAAACCATACGTGCTCCCTACGTGTCAACAAGTGGGTTGGTGGAGGGTTAGTGCCCCTCCCCGTAAAACAAATAACTCAGAGTCAAATGGCCACCCCTTACGGGATTATGGCGTCTGGCAATAGATAGATAGAGATAGATCAACACTGAATATCACATGACTATCCCATGTTAACGCGAAAATTAAACAGAACTGTGTGGCTCTGCTGAAATAATTCCATTTCTACAATAGTCTGGAGTAGACTGTAGCACCAGTCGTACAAGGCAGGACTCCCAAGGTGGATGGAAAGCTGATGACAGGGAGAGCAAGAGCTCTCATTTCATCAACCCTCAAGAGTAGCTTCTGACCATCCCCTTTTGCTGAACTTTTTGTGTTTCAGTAACACAGATAGGAGAATGCTCTCCAGTACAAGTTCCTCTGTCAACACCAAACTACATGCACATTACGCTCTCCAGCAGAAATTCCTCTAACTGTCAACACCAAACTACATGCATGTTACACACTACGCTTCCTTTTCAAAATTCATTTAAAATGGTATCGAAACATTAAGCCTCGGAGTCCCAAAGGGGGGGAGAGAGGACCATAAAAGCCCCTACCATCCGCCCCCTCTCCTGGTGATGACTAAGCGAGATGCCTGGAACCAGCCCGACTCCTTCTTCATCTCTGCGACATTTATGGCTTTTCCTCTAACTATCTCTCTCCTGAGTACCCTCTCTCCTCCTCTAAACAGCACTCTAAACTGCACCATCTATTCGTCACAGACTCAACTGTCTGAAGCAACTTACACCAAACCCTTCTCTGTATCCTCCTACTTTCTCTATGCTCATTTCAAAGCCAAAGGTGGCTGCTGTGTATACGTATGCAACAACATATCTTGCTCTCATGCTCCTGAACTTGAATCTTCTGAATTCTCTACTCTCTGGCTTTGGCTATCCTGTCATTCTCTGACCAAATACCTGTGCTGTTTACTTTTCCATTAATTCTACTATGAAAAATTCTTTGACTATGTTACTTCTAAGATGGAACACATCCTATCAATTTCTCCTTTGTCTGATATTTCCATCCTGGGTGATTTCAATCTTCACCACCACCTTTGGCTCTCCTTTCACTGATCCACCCAGTGATCTCTTCTATCCTTAATGACCTACAGCAGCTAGTACAGCACCCTACCCATATCCCTGACCACCTTGGAGAGTGTTCCAACATACTTGACCTCTTTCTTACGACTAACTTCTGCTTATGATGTTAATCTTTTCTCTCCGTTGGGCTCCTCTGATCATAACCTTGTCACTTTAACCTGTCCTATCATTCCAGTAAAGGCAGCATCAAACTGGGCCAAAAGTGGCAAACATGTAAGCCAGTTTTGAGAGCCGCTAGCCAAGGTGAACCACACTGGGTGAGATTTCGCCTGGAGGGAATATGGATAATAATTTTCATTCACAGGTTGTTGGTGCAATTAGAACTCAAATGAGCCTAATAGTAATTTTTTAATGGGTGAGAAAATATTCTGTTATCACAGAAGGAAACTGTAACTAACATTACGTAAATACAATTCTTGTGGTTTTTATTCATTTCTATTTTTCTTGTGCCAAAAAAACAGTATTCGGACATTCTGGTGACCAGCCATGAGGGTTGTCTGTTTTGTTTCCAGACAACAGGTGGAAAGCAGATTTTGACCTGCATTTGATAAAGATCACATGGCAAGGAAAACTCTAGTGGACTGCCCTGTGGCTCTGAGGTTGCTGAAGTACATGAGGTGGTGTCAGAAACTAAGGAAAAGGGAGTGGGTGCACTGTGGTGGTTTGTTTACAAATGGCCATGAGGCGCCAAGGCAGACGACACTGCTACATGTTTTGGCTTGAAAAAACACATGCGTGTGACTGCAACTCAACTCTGCTAGCCATTTTGCCTCACAAAAGCTGCTCACATTAACCACTTTTGGCCCACAGTGATGCCGTTTAAGGCCTGGGGACCTTCCCAAGAAGCAGCGGCTGTGGCACTTTGAGACTGCTGATTGAGAGGCCCTCTGGCAGAATGGTAATCATTGATTTTCCCTGGAATGATTGTTGCTTCCATGGCCTAGAGCCATCTGGGTGTGCCTCATGCATTACGGAGGTTATTCTCTCGGGCATGGAAGCATACCGGTACATTCCGTTCTCTCATCCTATGACTAATTTAATAAAAAATTGGTTTAATCATGCTTGTTCTAATGCTGTCCACAAAAAGGAGAGAGTCTAAAAAAGGTACCAGAGCCAATTCACCCCTTAATCTCATTTCTTTTATGTTTCTGCCCAGAGTCATGCTAAGTATGTTCTTCGCTGTGCTGAAAATAATTTCATTCATACTAAATGCTCTGAACTCTCCAACTCAGATTCTTCCCACTCCCTCTGGCACCTTGCCAAAAGCCTTTCTAACAACTTTACCTCATCATCCTTCCCTCCTCTTTTCCACTCTGGTGGTTCTGCAGCTGTTTCTTCTACTGAAAAAACAGAACTCTGCTCTGACCTTCTCCTCCAACTCCACCTTAGACAATTCCAGTGCTATTCTTCCATTAATTCCTCCCTCTGACTTCCTCTCTGTTAACATAAAATTTCTTCAAATGATGTATTTTCTGCCATCACTGGTCTCAATATTAACAAGGCATATGTGCCTGATGAGGTCCCTCCCGTTGTCAAGAACTGCTGTCCTGTGCTTATACCCTGCCTAGACAAAATCTTTCACCTTTGTCTGTCAACTTGTACCTTTACCTTTTCTTCATGCTGGAAGTTTGCTCTCAGTCAGCCTGTCCTAAACCTCCCTGTTTTGAACCTGTCAGGGTGACCCGTTAGCACTTTGACAGGGCAAACTGGGATGGATTTAGAAATTATCTTGCTGACATTCCATGGCAGACTTTCTTCTCTAATGATGCCAGTTCTACTCAGTCCCATATTAGTGATTTAATACTAGCTAGTATGGATTTGTTCATACCAAGTCAACAGTTCAGTGAAAAACTGAACTATCCAAAATGGTTTGATAACAACTGTGCAAGAGCAACAGCCCAAAAGTCATTGGCATATAACACTTACTTAAAATCAAAAACATCTGAATCACTCTGTCCATTTAAAATTCCTAGAAACCATGCAAAAGCTGTAATAAATCTCGCTAAATCAAATTTTCTTCATAATCATGCATCAAAACTACTTAATAACCCTAATGACAAGAGAATATTCTGGTCAACTCATAATTCTTTCAATAATAACTTTAACGAGTCATCATCCATTCCCCCACTAAAGTCTTCAGATGGCAACATCACAAATAACCCACATAGTAAAGTAAATATCTTTGCCAGTACATTTGACAGAAATTCTACCTCAGAGGAAGTCAGTCAGAACGTCCCAGTACTAGAACTTGACTCTCCCGAAATTGTTCCACTTAAAATACAGACAAGATACGTAAAATCCATCATAGGCAACTTACCTACCAACAAAGCTCCAGGCCCAGATGAAATTCCTACAATTGTTTTGAAAAAGTGTTCCCCAGAACTTGCACCTGTTCTTGCTAAACTCAGACTATGCACAGAAGCCAATATTCACCCAATTCCAAAGAAAGGAAGTTCCTCTGACCCCTCTGATTACATACCAATTGCTGTCACATCTTCTCTTGTTAAAGTATTTGAAATTTTAATCAACAAGCACATAGTTAAACATCTTGAATCCAACAACTTAATCAGCGAAAAACAATATGGTTTTTGCCACAAAAGATCCATTAACATACTCAATCTCCTGGCTCATACCATCCATCAATCAATCGACCTATATGGAGAAACTCACACAGCAGGCCTTGATATTTCTAAGGCTTTCGATAGAGTATGGCATCGTTCCCTGCTGTCCAAACTCCCTTGCTATGGACTAACGTCTTTTGTTCCCCTGCTTGCCTCATATCTCAGCGACAGAAAAATAAAAGTAAACGTTGAGGATGCATATTCCAATTTCCACTCAATTAACGCCAGAGTGCCACTGGGATCAGTTCTGGCACCAACCCTGTTCCTGATTCATATTAATGATCTTTTATCTGTCATTCACAATGCCATCCATTCATAAGCTGATGACTCAACACTTCACAGTTCATTCACACTCAGACACCTATTTACAAAGTCTGATATCTCCAATTCTCAACTCGGCACAGCCATCTCCGTAAATCAAGACTTATCTATGATCAGTGTATGGGGACAAAACAACCTTGTCTCATTTAATGCTAGTAAAACCAAATATATACAATTTACTAATAGACAGATATTGCCTGACTCATACATGACCTTCAATGCTACTAATATTCCCTTCTCCAGAAATATTGAAATTCTTGGCGTCTCACTTAACAGTACCCTCAGCTGGACCTCTCATGTCAGATCACTTGCTAAAACCGCCTCAAAGAAACTTGGATTATTATACAGAGTCCATAACATCTTCACTGACGACCAGATAGCTTTAATTTACAAGTCATGTGAGATCGCAGCTTGAATATTGTTCACCCTTGTGGAAAGGATGTGGAGAGGTTTGCATTAATACAACCATACAAAATTCAGAAGAAGGCTGTTGGAATTATTAATAACCCTGCTATTACAAATAATTTACCTCCCCTAAGAGTATGAAGGAATGTTGCCTCCCATGCATTATTTTACAGATATTTTTATGGCAAATGCTCAGACAAAGTTGCGTCCACTATGCCACCTCTCCATGCCTTCCCTCGTGCTACACAGGCATCTGGCAGCGCTCATGACTGGAATGTCACACAGCCATATTGCAGAACTTCCGCCTATCAGAATTCTTTTATTCCTCGAACTGCATCTCTCTGGAACTTGCTTCTCCAGAGTTGTTTCCCTCCAACTTCAACCTACAGCTGTTCAAGTCCAACTGTTACAGATATTTCATGAATGGTGGACACCAGTAAACTGGTGTATGGATTTTTAATTTTCCATTCATTTGCTTTTCCTTCCTCTGTCCTATGAAAAAAAAAAAAAAATAGTGAACATTGTCAACCCTCTAACTATTGCACAATTGCTTTAACATCTTGTCTCTCAATAATTTCTTTTATCAATTTTTAACAAGTAATTTTTAAAGTAGTGGTAGGTGGTGGCGACCATCATCCACTCACTTGATGTAGTGCTGCCTACTTCTTCCTTGGCCTTTATCATTCTTTTTCTGTGCCTGCCCTCCTTTCTTCCTATTTCTCCTATATTTCCTGTCACTTCTTACTGCTTTTCTTTCCTTTACAGGTGGCATTACATTGAGTGACAAGCCAAATGGTTTCCTGTAAGCCAAGAAACCATTTACAACGCTGGGTGGTAACCATATAACCAAACCATACGTGCTCCCTACGTGTCAACAAGTGGGTTGGTGGAGGGTTAGTGCCCCTCCCCGTAAAATAAATAACTCAAAGTCAAATGGCCACCCCTTACGGGATTATGGTGTCTGGCAATAGATAGATAGATAGAAAGAATTTTTAAAGTAACTTTCCGATCACAACTTTCTTTCTGACCGTTAGTATGGGTTCCACCAGGGACGCTCCACTGACAATCTTATCACCTACCGTTCAGACTCCTGGTCAGTCATCCTTCGTTAGGGACTTTGGAGAAAGCTTTGCCATTGCACTTCACATCTCAAAGACTTTCAATCGAGTCTGGTATAAATCTTCAATTTCCAAATTGCCCTCTTGTAGTTTCTATCCTTCTGTGCCTTCATCTCCAGCTTCCTTTCATTCTACAGCCACTGTTGTTGACGGCCACCATTCTTCTCCTAGGGCTATCAATAGTGGTGTTCCTCAGGGTTCTGTCCTATCACCAACTCTCTTTCTTTTATTCATCAATGACCTTTTAAGCTGTACATCTAGCCCTATCCACTCATACATTGATGATTCCACCCTTCACCTTTCCATCTGCTTCCCCCAGCAACCATCTCTGTGGTTACTTCAACAAACAAGGGATGAGGCTTATATCTCTGACTGGAATAAAAGTAATCTTGTTGTTTTTAATGCTTCAAAAATTTAGTTCTTACATCTTGCAACTTGTCAAAATCTTCCGCAAGAGTATCCTCTAACTTTTAACAATATCCAATTCAATCCTGCATCATCTTTAAACATACTTGGAGTTTCATTCTCTCGGGATTTATCTTGGAAAGATCATATTACATCTCTTGTAAAATCTGCTTCCAAGAGATAAAGTGTACTAAACTGACTCAGTTTCTTCTTTACCCCTGCATAGTTGTTGATTTTATACACAGGGTTTATTCGCCCGTGCTGAGTACAACTCTCATTTGTGGGGAGGCTCCCCACATACAACTCTTCTCAACAAGGTGGAGTCAAAGGCTTTTCATCTCATTAATCCTCCTCCTCTTACTGGCTCCCTTCAACCTCTGTCTCTTCCCTACACTGCTGCATCTTTATCTCTTTTCTATCTCTACTTCATTGGTCACTGCTCCTCTGAACTGTCTGCTTGCAACCCTCCACCACTGCGACAGGCACGCAGCACTCGTCTAGCAACAAACTCTCACCCCTTTTCTGTCCAACTCACTAATGCATGAGTTAACCGTTACTCCCAGTCCTTCGTGTATGCAACAAGTCAAATCTGGAAGTGTCTTTCTCTATCTGTATTTCCTACTGTCTATGACGTCCAGTCTTTTAAACACAGTGTCTCCAGGCATCTTGAAATGTACAGCTCTTGAATTTGGCTCTCTCTCTTTTTTTTTTTTTTTTTTTTGAGGGAACAATCTTATGGGCTTCTGGCCTTTGGTTCCTTCTTCCATGCATAAATAAAAAAAATAAAAGATTATATTTCACATAAACAATATAAACCTAAAAATATATCTTGTACTATATATACATTATTTCCTATTGTTTCACTAATAAAAAAAAAAAAAACTTGTATCACTGTGTAAACTAGTGTCACCCAGCAAGCCGATTACTGCTAATAATGAATGTGGTGCTCTGCAGAGATTGTATGTAGGGTGAGAAGTGCTTGTGACTATTGCGTTGGTGTGGCTTTGGATGTGTGTGTAGTCTGTGAACCAAGTGTAATCGACCCAATCAGGTGCAAGCATACTATGGCAGAAACTCAATTATCCACGAGCCAATCAACCGGAATTGGTGCTAAACCAGACAATTTAAAGAAAAACTCCAAAATCGATCAACCGGGGAAAATCCAGGACCTAACTGGCATTTCAAATTCACCGCACATCCATCCAGACTGAATGTTTTCATTCCTTCGCCACTAAATCACATCACCGCAGTCCTCGCCATTGTTTTGAGGCTTTACAGTGTAAACACAGCAACACACCACTGTTTTACTGCAATTTTCCGTAATATTTGGTGGAATATCAGCCATGGCTGCTGGCTGTTCATCGAAAGATGCTGATGAATCATTTCGAATGATCATCTGATTCATGGATAGAGATCCAGCCTACACAGCTGATGAACTGCTTCATTCTCATTGCCATTATGATAACTTCCAAAATCGCCGTTGTGTATCAATCAAACAGTCAGACATCAGGGACTTTTTCACGAGGGGTAAACATGCAAAAACAGCAAACATTTCACTCGTATCCTCCTGTTCGTTTGTGGGGTTTCCAGATAGTGATGCATCAACGTCCACACCAGCAAGTACTCCAGCAAAAATGGCTGCTCCACCAGTCTCCCCCATCAGGCCAGTTCGACCCCCAGCCAGCCTATCCACACGCGTCGATAAGCCTGCATCACCCACAACTCTGCAGTTCCGAGACAGTTCACCGTCAAGTCAATTCGCCGTCGGACAATTCCCCGTCAAAACATGGACGATTCCCCGTCAGGACAATTCGCACCCCGGACAATTCCCCATCATTCTATAAATACTTATTATTAATTAATCAATACTGTCACGAATTTTCTACATCCTGAAATTATGTAACGTAAATCGTGACATCGAGTGATTTTGCGGGAGCAACAAATGATTCTGAAATGCACGAGATTTTGCTCATTCTCTCAACTGTCCACTCGCATACTTATATTCACATCAAGTTGTCAAAACTTTCGTCATTCTTTCGCAAGTGATTGTCTTTATGTACAGATAATGCATTCCTTTGAGCGATAATTCCTGAATTATCGCTTCTGCCTCCCTGGCCATTACCCGGCCACACCCTTTCACACACCCTCACGTCGGACACTCGAAAACACGGTCAGTCTGTTTCTTAGTCTCGGGGCATGCGGTTGCTCTGTACGAAAGCTCGAGTGATCACTTTTCTTAGCGATTTCAGGTCTCAGCTTGTATGGGCGTGTATTCCCGAAGCTCTCACCAGCTTGGTGATCGACTACAGCAGCACGGTCTGACCTATACCGATCAGTATTTTCTTTTGTTTTTCCTAGGCTTAAGTTTTTGAGTTATTTAGCTATTTGTCTGAGTGTCTGAGTGAGTGCATTTCCCTTCCTTTGATTTGAATTGAGTCATGTAACGTAAATTTATTTTCTTGTATTCAATAAATTTACAATTCATTTTCTTGAGCTTTGTTAAATGTAACAGTCGTGTTTGATTTCCCCACATATTTAGTACACTTTTGCTACTCCGAGTTAGCACAACTCCTTATATTAATCACGACTGGTACTTAGGCCAGCTTTTGGTATTAATCCTTAAATCTGTTGTGCTAGCTAGGAGTTTGGCTCAGCCAAGATCATTTCGTTTTTGAAGGCTCCAACATGCTTGCATGCGTCGGCCTTGGTACCTAATGGCAGCTCTCCACGCTGCTCGATCCCTGGCAGCCTCCCTGTTTAGTCCCTTAACCCTTAAGTCACACTTAATGACCTCGTCCCATGTCTTTCTCGGTCTACCCCTCCCAACCCCTCCCCCAATATTAACACCTCTCACCCTCTGTACCCAATTATCATCCCCCATCCTCTCCACATGTCCAAACCACCTCAGCCTACCTCTCCTCATCACAACACCAATACACTCCAGTCCCATTCTACCTCTCAACTCTTCCATCGTAAACCCAGCCCCCCCAGGCCTTGCACACAGGGATGCACTGCACATCCACCTAACCATTGTCATTTCTGTACATTTAAACCTGCGAATATCCTCTTCCTTTACTGCCCAGGTCTCACTACCAAAGAGCATCACACTCCTAACACATGCTGCATACAAAGACCCCTTAGCAAGTAAGGAGAGTCCTCTCAATGTCAGGAGAGGCAACAGCTCCCTGAACTTCTTCCAACCACTTCTCATCCTGTCTATTATTATTATTATTATTATTATTTTTTGAATGTTAAGGGGAGAAACTAACTTTCTCAGAGGCCAACAGTACTGTAATACAGCCTACTTGAGCATTTAGTCTCTGCTGTGTACTGTTGAGAAAGTCTATAAATTCTCGACTCTTGAGAATTGGCGAAGTAAGCCAGCATAAAAGTAAAATCACTACTTGATTTCACGAGTCTATTCTCTCGTAATAAATGACTCGATAGTCATTCTTAGCACACATAGCTATACATTGTATATCCTGTTATATAATATTACATTTTCCCCCTGACATCTGGCAACCTCATTCCAGGATAAACTACTAGCTTGGAATTATTACCAAATTACTCACTCACTCTTACTTAGGTAGACTCACTCTTACTTAGGTAGACTGCTGCACACCAGACAGCATATCAGTCTCACTTTAGTCACTCAGTCTCAATCTGAGCATCATGGAGAGTACATACCTTCAGGAAGCCAAGGATATGGGGCTTACTAACCCCCAGGAAATTTAAGGCTATGTCCTGTCATGCTGCAATTACGAGCAGCAATGCGAGAATGCTGCCCGTGAAGAGCGGAAAATTCAGCGCGATCATGAGAAGGAACAACGTGCATACGAGGAACGTCAAAAAGAGAAGGAGTGGGAGGAGCGCGAATACAAGGAACGACAAAAGGAGCCCGAGGAATGTCAAAAGGAACGTGAGGAACGTCAAAAAGCACGTGAATACGAGCGTGCCGAGCGCGAGGCACGTGAAAAACACAAGCTTGAAGTGCTGAAGCTGAAGCGAGACTCCCTGGCTTCAGGTACATCGGGTGCAGCTAACCCAAGCTCTGCTAGCACTTTCTCAGCACCTGTTCTAGCAACTCCACGTCTCAAGCTTCCTTCTTACAAGGAAGGCGAGCAAATTGAGCCATTTATAGCTCGTTTCGAAGACATGGCAAAGCTGTACGATCTGGATGAGGAAGCTAAGCGGCTTCAGTTCCTTAGCCTGTTTGAGGGCCCTACCCTCGACATTCTCCACAGAATTCGCGGAGATAATCTCACGTATGAGATGATGAAGACCGGACTCATCAAAGCGTACGGTCTTATCGCTGATCATGCTACGAATCAGTTCATGAAGGCACGTCTCCAGGAAAAGGAGACAGCTGTTCAGTTCCTTGAGCGTCTCACGGCATACTTAGGCGAGTGGATGGAGGAGGACGAGACTCCCAGCACGCGAGAGGGAATGATCGACCTCGTGCTGCGCACACAGCTGGAAAAGTCGTGGCCTGCTGAGCTTATGGCCCAGCTCAAGATGTCCAAAGTGAAGGATGCAAACCAAATGGTGGAAAAGGCTGATGGTTTCTTTACTGCATACGGGTACCAAACTCGTAGGCAACAGCCATGGAATAGGACAGATACTGTTAAGTCAGGGAAGCAATCTCAGACTGAACCCCAGCATCAAGGCCATTCTCAGAATAATGGTCATGGTCCAGGCAAATGGCAGAAGGACCAGGGGCAGAATACACAGAAACCTGACTGGAAGAGGAACAACAAGTACCCTAACCAGCAACAGTACCCTAAGCAGCAGCAGTATCAGCCACGCAATCGCCAACTGGGACAAACCTTTTCAGCACCAGCCCCAGTGTATCGGAGGCAGGAGGCAAACGCAGCCTTCATTCCCCAACAGGCGCACAATGGTGCCGTCCCCACGAACACAGGTCCTCCTTCACAGTTCACTAGTCCCCCGCAGATGGTGAACTCTCCTCCACATGCCATCAATGCTCCTGCTCCCCAGATGGTGAGTACAACTCCTTATGCACCTAGTTCAGGTACAACTCCTCGTGCACCTAGTTCAGGTACAACTCCTCGTGCACCTAGTTCAGGTACAACCTCTCAGGCATATAGTCCTGTCACGTATGAAGAGTTGAGTGCCATGCAGCCTTATCAATGGCTGGCCACTTCCTCCACAGACCCTCCCACAGGTAACAGTGCCTTCCTTTTTCAGCCAGGGTTTGTGGGAGGTGTTTCTGTAAATGTTCTGAGAGACAATGGTTCCTCAGGTTGCACAGTCAGGCAGAGTCTTGTTCGTCTTGAAGAATATACAGGCAGACAGGTCCAAGCTCAGCTTATTGACGGATCAGTGAGATTGTTCCCTGAGGCACGTATCCAGGTAGCATCTCCCTTTTACACAGGTTCAACAGTTGCAGTTGTCATGAAAGAACCTATGTTTGATCTCATTATAGGTAACATACCAGGTGCCAAGGTTAGTTGCACCGTAGATGTCACTACTCAGACTTCGGCTGCAGTAACATGAGCCATGGCCAAGGCTCCAAATCGTGTTGCCCCGGTGGCTATTGCATTGCCGCAAGATCTGATTTGTAGTCAAGATGTTGTCCAAGAACAACAATCTGACCCGACACTTGCTGTTGTGCGGAAGAAACAAAAGGGTAAAGTGACCAGGGGGTGGACGAGCCAGGTTCCTTCGCAAACAAGGACGGCTGTACCGTGAGTCACGAACACTCGAGGGGGAGGTTCGACTGCAGTTTGTCGTTCCCGCAAATTACCGCCAAGCAGTACAGTAAAACCTCAATATAACAGACTTCAGTAGACCGGAATTCACTTTTATTGGACTCGAGAAGCTACCAGACTAAACTCCTATATATCGGAAAAAGTCCGATAAAGCCAGAAAGCAGTCCAGACTGCCTGACACTTCAGCTATGTTCACCACAATAAGACAAGTAAAAGACATGTTTTTCAGTGAACAGTACAGTATTATTATACCATCTGATTAATGTACAATACTGAAATGGTGGTGAAAACCACTGATGCAATCAGGACTAATGTCTGATATATCGGAAAAAGTCCGGATTAGCACAGGAAGTCCGGATGTCGCTTTTATCGGAAAATCGCATATTTCAGACTGACCTGAGCCCAAATTAGTCCATTATAGTGAGGTCTTACTGTATTAGAATGGGGTCACTGTTTAGCCTCAGGAGGTCATATGGGCAAAAAGAAAACCCAAGGCCGTATCCGTGCTGACTTTTTCTGGCCAGGAATGGAACAGGAAATAAATAGTTTTGTGCACTCCTGTAATGTGTGTCGACGTACCACCATTCAGGAAAGTTTCCTTCCTGTGTCGTTTGAATCCACACCCATAATCTCTGAGTCATGGGAGAGAGAGGGCAGTGGTAATGTTGGTGCAGACCCGGCGTCTCACTCGTTGGCCCAATAGGACATAATATGTCTAGGGTCTGTACATACATATGTACCGTAGCTCATAAGCACACAGTCACGGCGATCCCAGCCAAGGACACCGACGACGAGCCCTTATTAGTAGTAAGCATAGGGTTTGTACATACTGTATGTACCGTAGGTTAAGAGGGAAGTTCGAGACCCCCGCAGAGGCAATCTGAGGCTGTGTTTGAATTACCTTGTGGTGTGTCTCGAGCTGTGGGCCTCTCTGAGGATTCCCGGAGAATACACAAAAGCCACATGAGTGTTCACACCCACGCTGGGTGTTAAAATGTGACCTGGCCAAGTTTCCATGGGGATTCTCGACTTACCTTTATTAGTTATAGGTGCGTAGTCAAGGCGATCCCAACCGAGGACACCGAGGACAAACTGGCAGTCGCGGCGATCCCAACCGCAGACACCGACGACGAGCCTTTGTAGCAATAAGTGTATAGTTATAAGTGAGCAGTCACGGCGATCCCAACCGAGGACACCGATGACAAACGGGTAGTCGCGGTGATCCCAACCGCGGACACTGATGATGAGCCCTTTGTAGAAATAAGTGTAGTTATAAGTGCGCAGTCACGGCGATCCCAACCGAGGACACCGAGGACAAACGGGCAGTCGCGGTGATCCCAACCACGGACACTGACGACGAGCCCTTTGTAATAGTAAGTATAGTTATAAGTGTGCAGTCACAGCAATCCCAACCGAGGACACTGATGACAAACGGGCAGTCACAGCGATCCCAACCGAGGACACTGATGACAAACGGGCAGTCACGGCGATCCCAACCGAGGACACCGACGACGAGCCCTATATTAGACGTAAGTATAGGTTAAAAAGGGCAACTATTAAGGAAATAATGGCGACCTCCTATGTACGAAACTTGCTGTTAACTGATTTTCAGCTAAAGTGTACTTTCTGTTGTGTATGGATTGACTGCTGGGTGGACGAAATTGTAATTTAGTACATATTCTCACATTAACACTACTGATGTTCCACCTTGACTCATTCCACAGGTACAGCTGCTGGGTGAAGCAGATGTCCAGGACCATTGATTGTCTCTGCTGCACGCTACCACCTCTTCTCCTCTGCCCTCGTCGCCTTTATTATTGCATTAATTTGTATTATTATTATTATTGCTTTACACGTAGATACAGTTACACTACAATTGTTACACCTACACCGTGTATCACATACACCACGCTACATAACAATTAGTTGTCAATGTAAATGTAGCGAACTTTCGCTCAGTTTGACCTGAGTACAGGATTTTTCACCGTCGTCTCGGAGTTTTTCCCTCAAGCTTGATTCTCTTAACGTAAATACGAGGTTTTTACGCTCATTAGGCGACAGTGCTTTTCTCCTCTAACAGGATAGTACACACACCACAGTGTGAATCTTGTGTGACTGAGTTAGGATGTATATATAATGTTAAAAATTTTTCCAAAGAAAAATTTGATTTTTCAGGGGCGTAATGTCACGAATTTTCTACATCCTGAAATTATGTAACATAAATCGTGACATCGAGTGATTTTGCGGGAGCAACGAATGATTCTGAAATGCACGAGATTTCGCTCATTCTCTCAACCATCCACTCGCGTACTTATATTCACATCAAGTTGTCAAAACTTTCGTCATTCTTTCGCGAGTGATTGTCTTTATGTACAGACAATGCATTCCTCTGAGCGATAATTTCTGAATTATCGCTTCTGCCTCCCTGGCCGTTACCCGGCCACACCCTTTCACACGCCCTCACGTCGGACACTTGAAAACACGGTCAGTCTGTTTCTTAGTCTCGGGGCATGCGGTTGCGCTGTACGAAAGCTTGAGTGATCACTTTTCTTAGCGATTTCAGGTCTCAGCTTGTATTGGCGTGTATTCCCGAAGCTCCCACTAGCTTGGTGATCGACTACAGCAGCACGGTCTCACCTATACCGATCAGTATTTTCTTTTGTTTTTCCTAGGCAAGTTTTTGGGTTATTTAGCTATTTGTCTGAGTGTTTGAGTGAGTGCATTTCCCTTCCTTTGATTTGAATTGAGTCATGTAACGTAAATCTATTTCCTTGTATTCAATAAATTTACAGTTCATTTTCTTGAGCTTTGTTAAATGTAACAGTCGAGTTTGATTTCCCCACATATTTAGTACACTTTTGCTACTCCGAGTTAGCACAACTTCTTATATTAATCACGACTGGTACTTAGGCCAGCTTTTGGTATTAATCCTTAAATCCGTTGTGCTAGCTAGGAGTTTGGCTCAGCCAAGATCCTGTCTATTATTATTATTATTATTATTTTTTGAATGTTAAGGGGAGAGAACTAACTTTCTCAGAGGCCAACAGTACTGTAATACAGCCTACTTGAGCGTTTAGTCTCTGCTGTGTACTGTTGAGAAAGTCTATAAATTCTCGACTCTAGAGAATTGGTGAAGTAAGCCAGCATAAAAGTGAAATCGCTACTTGATTTCACGAGTCTATTCTCTCGTAATAAATGACTCGATAGTCATTCCTAGCACACATAGCTATACAATGTATACCCTGTTATACAATATTACATTTTCCCCCTGACAAATACTTTAATACCTACTGTATATTTCAGGGAGATCCATCAAAGTATATGTTCAATAATGTAGGCTTTGGATATCAATTATTAGCTGAACCTTTAGTCTATAATTGTTTCTTACTCGCTGTAGTCGTCTTTGAATTACAGCACCCTCACTCTTTTTGCGATATGTATTCTCGCGAAATTTCTCGATGGCAAGGGAATGTTTTTTAACTAGAAGTCTCGTGCTTTTCGCTCAATTTTCGCAAGCCCCCGCATCTCCTCAGTCACTTGCTTTGAGCCATCGCCACCATGTTTGTGACGTCATATCCCACTGCACTTTGTGTTGTTGTGTTCTCACACTCACAGGACAATCTCCCTTGAGTCTCAAGTGTGTGTGTTGTGTAACGTGTTTCACGATTACAAAATAAGTGACCACAGCGTTGATGATTCAAAGAAGGGCAAGGGTACCCGGGAGTACTGTAACGGTGTGAGTAAGAAGAAATATTCTTTGGAAAAAAAGCGTGGTATATTAGCCATGCTGGACAGTGGTGCTAGAACATGTGATATTGTGAAAAAGTTTAACTGCCCAGAATCAACACTGCGTTCAATTAAGAAGAATCGTGATGCAGTGAGTGCTAGTGTGAATTTATTTTCCCATTTCTCGACTGGACGTGCATTTAGTTTAACCTATGAAAGAAACAGACTCCTTGTAACAGAACATTATCTGAGGGAGTGGGTGGCCAGGAGAAACCGTGAGCAATGTAACATCTCTGGGGCTCAGATGAGGAACCAGGCACGTCTCTATTACCAGGCTGTTGCACGAAAAAAACGAATTGACAGTCCACCTCCCTTCAGTGCATCTACTGGTTGGATCAACGCTTTCAAAAGACAGTGCAGGGTGAAATTTTCTGTGTATCAGGGTGAAGCTGGCTCTGCTGATACCAAAGCGCCAAAGAATTTTCCTGCAGTCTTGCAAAACATTGTTGCACAGGGTGGTTACACCAAGGATCAAGTGTTTAACTGCGATGAATCTTTTTTTTTTTTTTTTTGGAAAAAAGCCCCAAAAACGACATACATCGCCACACAGGAGAAACAAGTTGAGGGTGTGAAAGCATCGAAAGAGCAAGTGACAGTGCAGTTTATTTGCAATGCAACGGGTGACTGCATGAAGCTCGTAGTGGTGTACACAGCAGCCCGCCCCAGGGCTTACAAACACGCAGATACGTCCAAGTTAAATGTTTACTGGACCTCCAATCCTAATGCATGGGTGACAATACCCTTTACCACACACTGGTTCGACAAACATTTTGTCCCCGATGCTATGGCTTATTGTAAGAAAAAGAATATGGACTTCAAGATTCTTTTACTCCTGGATAATGCACCTGGCCATCTAAGTTTCTAGTTGGTCACCACCCTAATGTGGAAGTAGTGTTCCTCCCACTGAACACCACATCCCTACTGCAGCCCTTTGACCAGGAGATTATTTGTAATGTGAAGCTGCTGTACTGCAAAGGCCTCTATAATGACCTACGCCAAGAGACATACACTGGAGGAGCTTCAGTGGATTCAAGTGGAAGATGTTGACAATTATATGGAAGGTTCCTCACCCGATGGACCCTCCGGTCCCAACTCATCACCCTCGCCTGGCAGCGTGGGAACCTCCACCGTAGAACCCCTCACTCGTGAGGTTATCACTGTCAATACGTTCTGGCGGAAGCTCAGCATAAGAAATGCTGTTGACAGAATCATCAATGCTTGGAAGGGTGTGAACACAGCAACAGTGTGTCATGCTTGAAAGCGACTGTTTCCTACTACCGAGGCTGGTGAGCACAGGCAAAGAAACTGTTCTCCGAGAAATGGTTGAGGCAGCTCGCTCTATCCCAGCACCAGGGTTCGCTGATCTACAAGAGTCTGATTTCAAGGAAATCATTGCTGAATGGCAGCCTGAACCGACCACTGAGGAGATGTTAAAAACAGACGAACAAGTCAACAACAACAAAGTTCAAGAAGAACCCTTACCTATCCCACCAGGTGAGCCAACATCTCGTCAAATCACGGACTTGCTGGTAACCACTGCTCGTTTGAAAAAGCAAATTGAGGAGTGTGATGGGAGGCCAGAGATCAGGGGCACCTTCCTCCCGATCGTGGATAGACTTCTGGCTAATTACAAGGACTTTTTCAATGCCAGAGTTCATGCACGTCATCAGACTCTGATAACATCATTCCAGTCCTCTCGTATTCAACAAGCCCAGGCTTTGGAGAACATACAGCCTGGGGAGGACGATGGTGCTGTGGACGAGGACACTGGGGAGCTAGATGAGCTCCCACTGGATTTTGAGGGCTTTGATGTTGAAGCATCGGGAAGTGGAGGTGTGGGGGACTCAACAGTGGTGGCAGGGAGCAGTGAGGGGGCAGTGAGGCTCCCAGCCTCGGAACTCACCTTCAAACCCCATCAAGCAGTTCAGCCAAAGTGTCAATGTTAGTAAATTCTTTGTCCAGTAATATATGTCTGATTAACTGTATGTAATTTATAGTAGGAGTATTGTCATTAATGAGTAGCTAAGGGGGAATGAGGTGGCTAACCACTTATTACATGTGAAGTATACAGTAAAAACTCGATATAACGGACTTCAATAGACCGGAATTCGCTTTTATCGGACTCGAGGAGCTACCGGACTAAATTCCTATATATTGAAAAAAGTCCGATAAAGGGTCATTCCATCGTGAGAAACGTTACATTCAGAGACAAGTTACTGATCTACTCTCACTAGTATTTTCTTATGTAGGCAATATAAATAAGTGCCGTTTGCAAGATATACAGTAAACCCTTCATAAGCCGTACTATATGGGGCTCTACCCTGGTTCGAATTACCAATTTTTCCGGCTTACCGAATTTTCACCCCCCAAAATTGCTAAATTACCGAATTTTCACCCCCCCCAAATTGCTAAATTACCGAATTTTCACCCCCCAAAATTGCTAAGACAATACCTATTACTTGTCCTTTCAACACTACATTAAAGAAGCATATATAAATAAATTAGTTATGACAAAAAACAATATAGTGCATTTAATATACATTTAACCCCTGCAGTGCTGGATGTATTTTCATTTTGTTCTTGCTGCCACCAGACAATTTTAGTCAGTGTAGGTTGGATCTGTGGAAGTGCACAGGGTTGGTACAGCCTTCGTTAGCCCCTTCAGTATGCGAGTCCAGTCCTGAGTGCCATAAAATCGGCTGGAGGAAGCGTAAATAAAGTAGAAATAGACGTCACAGTATTGAAGTGGTTAATTGGTAGAAAATCATTCACAGAGGCAGTACCGACTGTCGGTAACGTGTGTTGGAGATGGATTTTCACCCCCCCAAATTGCAATAACAATATTTATTACTTGTCTTCTTAACACTAAAGTAAAGGAGCATATACAGTGTATAAATTAATAAAGAAAGACAAAAAAGAAAGAATTCAGTGCACATAATTTCCCTTTCGTCAGAGGCAGAAGATCGTCGGCAGTTTGTTTTGTTTTGGAGACGGAGGTGGTGGAGGTGGTTTAACTCACACTTGAATGTAAGTTCTAAAAAGTACCCAGTATTTATTTCACTCTATATTAAGAACTAAACTTAAATGTAATCACTATAATAGACTGAAGTGTAACACCTTTCGTTAGAAGCAGTAGATTCTTTGGCAGTTTGTTTTGTTTTGGAGACAGGTGGTGGAGGTGGTTGAGTTCATACTGTAATGTAAATTCTAAACAGTACCCAGTATTTATTTCACTCTATCTTAAGAACTAAACTTAAATGTAATCACTGTAATAGACTGCAATGTAACACCTTTCGTTAGAAGCAGTAGATTCTTCGAAGTTCGGCAGTTTGTTTTGTTTTGGAGACGGAGTTGGTGGAGGTGGGTTAGTTCATACTTTAATGTAAATTCTAAACAGTACCTAGTATTTATTTCACTCTATATTAAGAACTAAACTTAAATGTAATCACTGTAATAGACTGCAATGTAACACTTTCAGTAATAATAGTACAGTAAAACCTCGATATAACGGGCTTCAGTAGACCGGAATTCGCTTTTATCGGACTCGAGGAGCTACCGGACTAAACTCCTATATATCGGAAAAAGTCCGATACAGCCAAAAAGCAGTCCGGACTGCCTGACAACTTCAGCTATGTTCACCACAATAAGACAAGTAAAAGACATGTTTTTCAGTGCACAGTACAGTATTATTATACCATTTGATTAATGTAGTGAAGGTATAACACAGTACAATACTGCAATGGTGGTGAAAATTACTGATGCAATCCAGACTAATGTCTGATATATCGGAAAAAGTCTGGATTAGCAGGGGTAAGTCCGGATGTCGCTTTTATCGGAAAATCGCATATTTCGGACTGGCCTGAGCCCCAATTAGTCCGTTATAGTGAGGTCTTACTGTACTGTACTTTAATCATGATCACTACACTGTCACACGTGCACATTTTTTTTTTTTTAGCTTCATTCCTTTACGACTAGAGGTGCCAGTATCACTCCTTTTAAGCTATGAACCTTCCATGGCAAGGCAGAAGGCAAAAGGAGAGCACTGTTCAGCACTAAATGACAGTAAGAATGGCGCAACTACCGTCTCCAAAAGCAAGCAGCAGACTGGCGCCAAGAGTTCGCTTGGCGCCATTTCTCCCCCTGCTTTCGCATTTCGGCCTACTTTCATACGTGGTCTCGGCCTGAGTTCGGCTAACTGAAGATTCCGGCTTCTAAAAGTTTGGATTATGCAAGGTTTACTGTACTATCAATACCTCACACTACATTATGCCATAATCAGATTATTCATATGTTTTTATTCTGATTTTATATGGATTTTCAACCCCTTAACTGCGGGTCATCACTTTCGTGACGGTCGGGTGCAATGGATCATACTGCAGGGCGTCACTTGAGTGACTCTGTGTTATTTTTAGTTCCCCCGGGCTTTCAGGTGGTGACTTGTATCATCTATCAGCACTGCCAATGTCCAACAATAGTCAGAGCTGCTGAGGTCATCAGTACTCCCATCCATTGTTGACAATTTAGCCATTTTCCCCCATTCAAGACTCCCCTCCCTACCTCCCCTCCATTACCCTCTCGTGTCGTCTGCTCAGCCGCTCTGCACGAAGTAAATCTTCCCCGGATTTTTCCACTGTTTTCATCCATTGAAATGAGACCTATGCCCTATTCTTATACAAAATAATATATATATATAAAAAATAAGGTAATATGCCCTATTCTTATACAAAATAATATATATATATAAAAAATAAGGTAATTGATAGTGCCATACACCTGGAATTGGCTAATTATCATGGCAACATCCAACCTGCATTCGTTCGCTAATTTCTCCTGCTTTTTTTCCCGTGAAATATGCCGTATGAGCTACTCTCGTAATACAAAATGTATACAGTAAAACCTTGATATAACGGACTTCAGTAGACCGGAATTCACTTTTATCGGACTCGAAGAGCTACCGGACTAAACTCCTATACAGGGTGTAACGTGACGTATGACAAAAACTTACACCAATGATCTATCATGTAATTCTGAGTATATTTTGTTCTATAAACATATACTCATTGTGACCCCAGTTCAGTACCCAGCATTAGGCTGTTTGAGTGTAAAAGCTTCGTGGGTTGCAGGTGTCATCGGGCGGGAGCTTCGCAGGGCGGCGGGAGACAAGTATTATTAGCTTATTCTGTACTGCACATGAAAATCCTATATCCTATCAGTACAAACGAGTTTGAAGAAGAAACTTTACGTAGTCTGTTGTTTTTATCAGTACAAACGAGTTTGAAGAAGAAACTTTACGTAGTCTGTTGATTCTTTAACATAAAGTCATGCATTCCTACAATTCTTTTGCACAAATCAACTGTAATTAAGGATTAAATTCAAATTTTATGGATTGCAAGGGAGTACGGAGGGAGGAGAGGCTGGTGTATTGTGCCAGTTATGTAATGTTTGGTTTGTGGACTATTGCTACCAGCATTATCATAACACCCACAGCTCATTCAGTGAAAAAACATTATTGTAAAGCGAGATTAGCGTCACTTTAAGTCAGGAAGAGTATTATTTATTACAATCTTTTATGCTGCAAGTAAATGTGGCACCATTGGGTATCTCCATCTGTATTCCCTGGCTGTAGCACTGGCATTACCATACCAGAATACGTTAAAATAGACGATATCTGCATATTCCTCAATTCTGTACGTACGTGGCATGCTGTTTCATAAACAAGTGAAGCTGAAACCAGTGAACAACTGAACGTGGAGAACAGTATTTGAAGTGTGTGCCTCGCCTGCAAATTTTCCCGTTCAAATGACACCGTGGACACAGGGTTGCCAAGTCCTTATCATCAATCTCGCTGGTGTAGCCCTGAAAACTTGCTAAAATGTCGCTAGATAGTAAACACTGCAAAATATCGCTAGAAAAAATGATTAATCACTAAAATATCACCTAAAAATGGCAAAAATATCCAGAATATAGCTAGATATCAAGTCGCCAGATGTTAAATCGTGACGCTAGGTAGAAGCAAAAAAAAAGGTCTTGATGCAAAGTCGTTAAATTGGCAACCCTGCGTCACTATTCTCAAGTCACCTTCATGTGAAAGCAATGGTGCCACATTTACTTGCAGCATAAAAGATTGTAATAAATAATACTCTTCCTGACTTAAAGTGACGCTAGTCACGCATTACAATAATGTTTTTTTCACTGAATACGGTGTGGGTGTTATGATAATGCTGGTAGCAATAGCCCACAAACCAAACATTACATAATTGGCACAATACACCAGCCTCTCCTTCTTCCGTACTCCCTTGCAATCCATAAAATTTGAATTTAATCCTTAATTACAGTCGATTTGTGCAAAAGAATTGCAGGAATGCATGACTTTATGTTAAAGAATCAATAGACTACATAAAATTTCTTCTTCAAACTCATTTGTACTGATAGGATATGGAATTTTCATGTGCAGTACAGAATAAGCTAATAATACTCGTCTCCCGTCGCCCTGCGAAGCTCCCACCCGATGACACCTGCAACCCACGAAACTTTTACACTCAAACAGCCTAATGCTGGGCACTGAACTGGGGTCACAAAGAGTATATGTTTATAGAACAAAATATACTCAGAATTACATGATAGATCATTAGTGTAAGTTTATGTCATACGTCGCGTTATACCTTGTATATCGGAAAAAGTCCGATATAGCCAGAAAGCAGTCCAGACTGCATGACAACTTCAGCTATGTTCACCACAATAAGACAAGTAAAAGACATGTTTTTCAGTGCGCAGTACAGTACAGTAAGACCTCACTATAACGGACTAATTGGGGCTCAGGCCAGTCCAAAATATGCGATTTTCCGATAAAAGCGACATCCGGACTTACCCCTGCTAATCCGGACTTTTTCCGATATATCAGACATTAGTCCAGATTGCATTGGTAGTTTTCACCACCACTGCAGTATTGTACTGTGTTATACCTTCACTACATTAATCAAATGGTATAATAATACTGTACTATGCACTGAAAAACATGTCTTTTACTTGTCTTATTGTGGTGAACATAGCTGAAGTTGTCAGGGAGTCTGGACTGCTTTCTGGCTATATCGGACTTTTTCCGATATATAGGGGTTTAGTCCGGTAGCTCCTCGAGTCCGATAAAAGCGAATTCCGGTCTACTGAAGTCCGTTATATCGAGGTTTTACTGTATTATTATTCCATCTGATTAATGTAGTGAAGGTATAACACAGTGCAATACTGCAATGGTGGTGAAAACCACTGATGCAATCCGGACTAATGTCTGATATATCGGAAAAAGTCCGGATTAGCAAGCGTAAGTCCGGATGTCGCTTTTATCGGAAAATCGCATATTTCGGACTGGCCTGAGCCCCAATTAGTCCGTTATTGTGAGGTCTTACTGTATAAGAAAGGAAGGGAGAAGCCTGAGTGATATTTACATTCACCTGGAACTACCTAATTTATTATGTATTGTCTAGATTTCCTACGACTTATTTCTTAGCAAATACATTAGCAGCTGACATTTTCAACTCTTGGCTACCGAGATGCAGTCAGTTCACTCAGTTCGCTCTCGTGTTTCACGGTGAAATGACGCTCCTCCATTTCTGCCGCTTTTGCGCCTATTATAAAAGGCCCTGTGGCCACTACCCCTACCAAACATCGTGTGGGAAGCGGTAAAGGACTGTAGATATGTATAAGTGTAATAAAGTACAGTAAGGTCCCAGGTTACGTCGGTATCAACTTACGTCAAATCGAGGTTACGACAGTCGGTTCGGAAATTTTAAAATATAAGAAAAAATACGTAAAGCTCGGTTTTTAAAGTGTTGGTGTTTACCGCAAGATATCTCTGGTGTTTTCCCGCCTCACGCTTGACTACCAACAAAGTAAACAAACCAACAATCGCTCTCAGTCACGCTGCTACTACCACCTGTACTGTAATTTTCTTGTGTGTGTTTTTCGCCTGATTCCACGATGCCTAAGAGACAGCTTCCTAGTGACCATAATGACTCCAAGAAATGCAAGACCATCACATTACGTGAAAAAGTCGATATTATTAAGCGTAATGAGAAAGGAGAAAAAGCATCAGTGATCGAGTGAGGGAAAAAAAGCCATCAAAATTGACGTTAGAAATGCTTAAATTATCGTGCTGGAAATGATGTTCGTATTTCATATTTTATGGCAGTATTTTACGGTAAACTTTACTGTATGATGAAGTATGAAAAGTGTTTGAATTTAGGAATAAAATGTGTCTTGGCAGTGGGCACGTGTGTAAGGACGGGAGAGTGATGAAGCGGTTGCCATGACGATGAGAAGTGCCGTTACTGCAGCGAGTGAGCTACTGTGATGAAGACTCGTAGCAAATACAACTTATATATTTCACATTACGTGAAAAAGACGATATTATTAAGCGTAATGAGAAAGGAGAAAAAGCATCAGCGATCAAGTGAGGGAAAAAAAGCCATCAAAATTGATGTCAGAAATGCTTACATTATCGTGCTGGTAATGATGTTCGTATTTCATATTTTAGGGCAGTATTTTACGGTAAACTTTATTGTATGATGAAGTATGAGAAGTGTTTGAATTTAGGAAGAAAATGTGTGTTGGCAGTGGGCACGTGTGTAAGGACGGGAGAGTGAGGAAGCGGTTGCCATGATGATGAGAAGTGCCGTTACTGCAGCGAGTGAGCTACTGTGAAGAAGACTCGTAGCAAGTACAACTTATATTTTATTTAATAAATATCATCAGTTCAAAAGACTGTGTTTCTTATACAAACCTGTTATAAGATTATTACATGTATAGTATGCGATGCATGGTTGAAAAATCTGTAAAACTCGACTTAAGTTCAAAATCGGCTTACGTCATGTCTCAGGAACGGAACTCTGACGTAACCTGGGACCTTACTGTACTTGAAATAATAAAGTGTGAGTGTGTATATGGGTAAGGAATGACAGAATACAAGCGGCGAACTAGCGCGAGTGGGAGGCTCGTACGCGCTCGTATTTTACACTGCTTTCACAGTGTTTTTTTTTTTTTAGTATGGATTCCAAACTACAGTAAGACCTCACTATAACGGACTAATTGGGGCTCAGGCCAGTCCGAAATATGCGATTTTCCAATAAAAGCGACATCCGGACTTACCCCTGCTAATCCGGACTTTTTCCGATATATCAGACATTAGTCCGGATTGCATCAGTGGTTTTCACCAACATTGCAGTATTGTACTGTGTTATACCTTCACTACATTAATCAAATGGTATAATAATACTGTACTGTGCACTGAAAAACATGTCTTTTACTTGTCTTATTGTGGTGAACACAGCTGAAGTTGTCAGGCAGTCCGGCCTGCTTTCTGGCTATATCGGACTTTTTCCGATATATAGGAGTTTAGTCCGGTAGCTCCTCGAGTCCAATAAAAGTTAATTCCGGTCTACTGAAGTCCGTTATATCGAGGTATTACTGTACTTTGAAATCAATGAATAGTGTTTCTTGTGATAATATCTGGCAGTGGTATTCCGATTAGGGGATGTCAGTAAGTGTAAAGTGGAGACTTAGTTACACAACTTCAGAAGTCTCCACAAGTCCTACAGTAGTCGACGAGTGCTAAAAAAACATCCCAGGAGAAAGCTGAACGTATAGGCCATATGCATAAGTAATTATAATATTCTAGAACTAATAAATGATTTTTGGCAAATATTTTTAAAAAGTCAGTTGGAGCACGAATATCCCCGCAGGAATGACACGGCGTGCCTCCGACGTCCCCGCGGTGTTGGGGTTAAAAGTGGCGTGAGAAACGTTACTGCGATGGTACCCCACCTTTTACTTTGCATGAGTATTTTCAGTAACTCTGTGATTATACTGGCTCAATCAAGTACTGCTTTATATCTGTAATATGTCAATGTATGAGGATCATAACCATACCCAGCAAATTCTATTTCTCCTAAGAATTTTGCTACTGTTAAGGAAAATGTGACTGTGAGACACATTACAGGAAAGGTGAGAAACGTTACTTGTGTGAACTTTGTTTTTCGTATAATTACAAAATCATCTCTTACGAAGGTTACAGTAATTATATCACAAAACAATGTAAATCATGTATTAATGTGAAAAACATGATAAATCAACCAAAGCATGATTCTTGTAAAGCAGGGTTGGGGATGATGCAAAGGAAAAGAACACTAATTTTGAATATTGTGAACATAAATTACCTTATAACATTTAGGTAACCCTACAGCCAGTAACTGATGTGAAAGTTACATGATAAGCTTACCTGTATATCACACCAGTGATATTAACAACACAAAAATTAAAGATCAACTGCTTGCTCAACAAAGATGGAAAATTCATCCTTTTAGACTAACTGATTGAGGAAGGAAAGTTCACCCCTTTGAATATGTGTGTCATTCTTGACACATGAGGAGTTGGCAATACTTGCACAACCATATCCTCTGAGATCTCGTCTCTGTCCGGGTTGTCAGGAAAATGAAACTGGCTATCACTCATTCTGTCAGTGCCTCTCTTTCGTAAATAATTAACTTCGTACATGCCTGGCTCCGGAACCAATTCTGCCACTGCAACATAATGCTTTGACAACTTCTTGGTAGTGTTATGAACTAGTACAAGTATATAGTTACCTGGGAATGGCTTTTGTGTTGCCTCAATATCAGTAGTACTCTGTGACTCAGCCTGGGACATGAATGACTCTAACATTTCTGCAAGAGATGGTGTACTTTCCCTGTCACTGCTAGTTCTGGAGTCAGATTGTGGGCCACAGCCAGATTGTGGGTCATAGCCAGTCTCCTGAAGATAGCACTGCTTAAAAAGTGATTGGTCTGCAGTCAAATAATACAGTGGTACTTTGTAGGGGCCAAGAGGTTCTACTGACCTGCACTGCTGAATGGATTTTGCTGCCTTAAAGTTTTTCCAGATCTCTACATACAGTATTTTGACTTCTCAGTGTTTATATATTCAGTAGACACATACATTAGTTCAATTTTATCTGTTACTTGTTCAGCCTCCTCATAAAATTCTACAGTAGACCTTACTGTACAGCAACCTTGCAAAACTCGCCTGTAGACACTCCATTTTAGTAAAGCCCCAATCCCATCATGAGGGCCCTTGCCATGATAACTTTCTTGAAAGTTCCATTCAGCAGTGCAGTTGTGGATGTCTTTGTAATAGGTTAGAGCTACAACAGAACACCTATTCTTGAAGTGGGCTGCTGCCCCATCAGTCCACAATGATACATGTGTAAAATGAATACCAGCAGATTTCAAATATGATGGTAAAGCATGCTCACCAGGTACCAGTCAAAATCAATTTACTGTCTGGAAAGAATAAAAACTTAAAGGGTAACATACTAAATTACATACACAGGGGTTTTATCATTGGACTTCAGTGCAGCTACTTTGATTTTTTGTTCAAAGGTGTGCATGAGAAACATTACATCATTTTCCGGTAACGTTCCTCACAGTGGGCATGCAACGTGTGTGACGGACCATATTGCTTACCAGGGTTTGTTTCAAAGTATCCCAATGTTACATTATTAAGGCCTTGGGATGCCTATTTATAATATAAAGTTATGTTGGCATTCTCCAGTTTGTTAGTTGTGTATGGGAAAAATGGGAAAAAACGTGAGACACATTACTCCTGAAATACTTCCATTTAAAGGCCAATCTACATTCTGACCACAACATATATGTATACAACTGTAGTGTCAATCAGAACACAAATAGATGCATTTTCAGTAAAACACTATGTCAGCATTCCAAATAATAACATACTCTGGTCAGTGATGTTATGATAAATGCGAAATTCAGCACTGATTTTTCTTTGTTGACATAATATGACAATTCTTTATGAAGCTCCCTTAGTTGACAATTTAGGCTCTTTTTCTCTTCAGATTCATAAAATTCAATGATTAAGCTTTAGAATGATGTATAATTTATATACTTTTAAGAAATTCTGATTTGACACAAAAAGATGACATCTTTGTGGAATGACTCTAAAGCGAGAAGTAGTCTGGACTGCCTGACCACTTCAGCTGTGTTCACCACAATAAGGTAAATAAAAGACATGTTTAACAGTGTACAGTACAGTATTATTATGCCATCTGATTAATGTAGTGAAGGTATAACATAGTACAGTACTGCAATTGTAGTGAAAACAGTTTAAAAACCATTGGTGCAATCCGGACTAATGTCTGATATATCAGAAAAAGTCCGAATTAGCCAGGGAAAGTCCGGATGTCGCTTTTATTGGAACTTCGCATTTTTCGGAATGGTTTGGGCCCCAATTAGTCCGTTAAAGTGAGGTCTCACTGTACACAAGAATTTCGCGAGTTTTAGTTTCGCGCTGCAATAGACGAGTTTCTGGTCAAAATTTTAAAAGCAAGATAAAAGTCTGGATTAGCCGGGGAAAGTCCGGATGTCACTTTTATTGGAACTTCGCATTTTTCGGAATGGTTTGAGCCCCAATTAGTCCGGTAAAGTGAGGTCTCACTGTACACAAGAATTTTGCAAGTTTTAGTTTCGCGCTGCAATAGACGAGTTTCTGGTCAAAATTTTTTTAAAGCAAGATATTTGTATTGGTAAAAAATATGCAGAAAATTACTATGTCAACCATTTTTCGTTTCGTTTTTCGTTCATTTCGTTTCTGAAGAAAAAAAAAAAATGTGCAGATACATGAAAAAACAATAGACAAAGTGGCTGAAAAATCATGTGACTATGAAACGGCCTCTGATTGGTCATGACATCACTTCTCACACTGAGGCAGCATAGTCAACTTTGTTTACGTTTAGCCTACATACACTGTGCTTATTTCTGACCTCCAAGAATGCCCAGTGACAAGAGGAATAATTGCTAGTGATTCGTTCCAATGTGTAAGTGCACAGACAAAAGCACACCGGGGAAACTGCTCCTCTGTGTACCAGCCAATGAGAAAATAAATGAAAGCAGCGGTGGCTGGCTGCTCGTCGGAAGTTCCCAGTGCTAGAATGCAGTCTTTACTGTTCTGAAAATATTATTTTCTTCACCATATAGGTTCATGCACACTTAAGTATCTGAAATTCGGTAAAAAAAACCTGTGCTTAATTTAACTATTAACAGAAAATTGGGATTCAGAGCAAGAACATGCTAAGGTTAGCCAGTACTGTATTTCTACTTTAGATCACCAACACCCCTTGACTGACTTCTTTCTGTTTTGCACAAATAACAATTTTCAGTGCAAATAAATGTATTTGCATGATAAATTAATGTTTATACAAAGTAGCAGTCTGCCAAGGCAAGTCGTTGAGCTTAAGGAGACACACTTCCGCAAACTTTAGCGCCTTTCCGCTCTGAATCTGGATTTTTTATGAACAGCGAAATTAAACAAAAAAATCTGACCGGATTTCAGATAATTAGGTGTGTATGAACCTGTATGGTGATAAAAGCTATAACACTTACCAATTAAAAGTGCCGATTCGGTGTTGATTCGGTAAATGACTGCTGATTCGGTATTTCGTCGCACCCTCCCAAAGGTATGCACTTTACTATCAAGTTCAGTCGCTCACTGAACCTGTTCTCTCAGAAAACTGATAATGAAGAGGTCAAATATTAAACATTCCTAAGCATAATACCAATATAAACTCATACAACTGTACGCCATACATAAAACACTTTCCACCTCATGAGGTACGAGCACCGCTCAGGAATAGTGTAGCTGTAAGCTACTTCCAGTCGATTTCACCGCAATTTATGTACCTAACAGGTAGCATCCATTTACACTATGAAAAGTATTCCTTCACAACATACCTAAAGGGTGTAGTTTGGATCTACGGTGGCCATGTCGGTAAAATCAAGACAACTAATATTACTCTTACTGGTAAAGCCTTGTGTGATGAATTGGAGCGCCGTCTGCAGTGTGAAGTCTGACGTCATCGCAAATATGGTGGCTGCTTCCCTCCAGCCGCAAAGAATTAAAGTTATCACGTCTTGATCAGTGCAAATGATAAATTAAATAAAAAAATACATATACCGTAAGCTTTTAAGTACATAGCAGAGTGCACCTGCCGTGTTTACCCAGAACTGGCAACATGTCTATTGCGGTACCAATTAGGCGCAAAACTAGTGAGAGTGCTGTATATTCTAGCATCACCCATAGCTGTCTTCATTAATGATGGCAAATTGTCTTGTTATTGTTGTGACAGAAAATTTGACTTGACAGTGAACTGTACCGAAACTATCAGTCCTTGCTGACAACTTCTTTACAGTTTTTTTTTTCCTTTATTGTTGATGACTAATGGCTTTCAAACAGTTTCACATTGCATTTTTTTCCCCCCTACGGGTGCCAAAACTTATTCCTGGCAAAATATACGTGATGCTAGATGGCCATCATTCACATGTTGTTTAGGTCAAAAGCTTGATTGGTAATGAGGACTTTGGAGAGACTGTGGCGCGACATCTTTCTGGCCAGGTCACTGTTAACAGGTGAATTGCCAAGTGTGGCAGGGAGGGGGGGGTCAGGTGGGGCCAGGCAGTATCCCCACTTGACAGCAGATAAAGGAACGTCTCCCACATATGTCTACCAAAAATCACCCGTGAAACTTGAAAATTGTGCAAATGACTGACCTTGCAATTGCGTAATGTACGGGTATGTCGATGGGTCTAGCCGTGACAAAACGTTGCAACGTACCCATACGTCGACAGGACACCTCGGGTTAAGTAAATAAAATACACTGAAAGCATTAGGCCTATTTTATATCCCTGTGACCCATCAAAATTCCTCTAGTTTGTGAATCACTGGTGTCAGACAAGAGGAAATGGGTGTTATTCAATTTTCCAGAAAAATCGATTCTCCGGCATTTTGAATTCCCCGTGGCTCCCGGATAATTGAGGTTCTATTGTAGTGTGTGGCTCTGGTTCAACCACAGCACTCCTTATGTCCACTAAAGTAGTAAATGGCTCGGTGAATGCTTCCCAAAGTTTTTACAACTCTGCCAGGAGGCAAACCCGCGTCCACCAGCGTGCGAGACGCACACTCTACCACTGTACCACAAAGGCTCATTCATAAATTTCGCCAATAAATCATATCATATCCGAATCAGCTTACTCTCATATGGTTTATGTTTTACAGATTTGTAGTACTCTTTTCCAAAAGTGAAATTACAGAATTTTTAGGTACACAACTCATTCTTTCCATAACTGTTAATGGCTGCTAAACAGATGACTGTAACAAACTGAGTCACTTTCACTATGGATGATGGTATGATCTAACGACTGTCCCCATTCTAATTAACAATATGCAGTGTTATGATCACTAACTTGGTTGAAATTTGCTGTGTATGAGCTGTGTGCATGTTCCTTTCCTTTTTTTAAATTAAATTTGTTACTGATTTTCAGTGCCATGCAGTGGAACCTGAAAGTACATTATACAAAACATATAAGGTGCAAATGACACTTTATTATGAGTTTGTTTACATGTATGCTGGGTTTCCTTTTTCTTCTTTTTAATGCTGTTATGGTACATCAGTGACTGATCATAATACAGCATCATTATCATCATAAGCATGAGCCAGTCTATACTAGAAATAAAGCCTCTCCAATCTTTTATCCATTCTGACCTAACGTACTGGCTGTTAGCCCTTTCCACCCAATCCCAATGATTCTCAGGTAACTGCAAAATACCAACTAATCATGAATCCGAATACAAAACCCCAGCATTCAGTAAAAAAAAAAAAAAAAAAAAGGAGGCTGGTGAGATATGGACATAATATTCAATCTACTAATTAGCAACATCATCACTTGCTCCCTCAAATATTACCCTTTTCATAATTATTAGTTGCACACTAATTATTTTATGAACTGAATATGCTCAAGGAAAGGAAAACAAATGAAAAGTTGTAGTAAAATTTAACTTTTAGCAGTAGACTAATACATCTCATGAAAGTGGAAGTTAAAGAACAGGGGAATTTTCTTCCTTCACAGCACCCATGTTTTATTATATTTTATTTTCTCTGGCGATTTTAAATGTACCGGTATAATGATCAGTTTTGAGACCTGTTGTTGTTGCAAATGACTGTCACCTACTATTTCGTGGGGATGAAGTCAGATACAGAATAAAATCATCAAAATCAATTAATATACATTAATGAAAAATTAAATCAAACCATGAAAACTGATCTATATACTGTACATTTAAAACCTGCCCAAATTAAATCTAACCTATCCTAACCAAACTAAACCTTGGCTACCTGTCCTATCTGAGGGTGATTTGGCCCCCCAGACATCCACCAATGACATTAACCATCAGACCATCGCAAAACCTAACCTTAAAAGCCACTCAAACCCTCCACGTGTAACTGTGCATGCCGCATACCTTAAAGAGAAGGTGTACTTTCAGCCTATTCAGCTGCTTCAGCACCTCTGGGGACAGGAGCTACCTCAACTTGGTAACCACGCGCACGATTACCCAGTACATCGCCAAACACAATTGTCCTACCTGTAGCAACACAGAATACCACAATTCTGGCAGTTCACCTCATTTGGTAATACAGTGTAGGAATAGAAAAAGTCAATGCTGGACAAGTCATTTTCATGAGAAAGGTGGATAACTTTGAATGTGGGAGGACATCTGTGACACAATGACACCTTGGAAAATGCAAACTTCTTCTCAACTGGGCTAGCCCTGGGTCATCTCAGCATCTGTCAGGTTGGGCCAATCAATAGCAGTCACTGTGCGTGCCACAAAAGGTATCATTCAGGTCGCATCGGGTAAAATAGTTCATGGAAGATTGTCAGAGGGCAGCACCATCAGAGCTCATAATACTCCAGCCGTTGCAGGGTGAAGGTTGTACATCACACGGTGAAATTATACATAGAACTAAACTGAAACCACCACAAAAACGTATTTGTGATGTACCCTGCATGTCACAGAAAAAAATCCCCCTTCATTTGGGGAGATAATGCCATCAAGTAGCTACTGTATAGTAAAATTACTGACGGGCATGGGTGCAATGAACAAAAAATATTCCAAACTTAGTATGGTAATGGAAAAAGAAAGCACAGGAAAAACTGCACTTAGTTTAATTATTAGCTAAACGCAAATTACAGTAATCCCTTTAAGACCCGGATGCCCAAGTCCTGGATGCCCCAAGTCCCAGACATTTTGGGCTTGGGTTAAAAAAATAAATAAATAAATAAATAAATAAATAAACTGTTCATCTCTACTCTAAATTTGCCGCACAGTGATGAACACCTGTGTTTTGGCAGGTAGTTTCAGCAACATCCACTACAGTGCCCCTGCTTCCTCCCCATTTCCTACCTACCTACCATCATGACTGCACACTCATGGCTGCCCACATGCTTGCTCTGACAAACTGCAATACCTCACCACTATACCACATGAGAATTTACAGTGTTGTGCAGTGTTAAGAAATTAGAACTCAGAGTGCAACACTGGCATGTTGCAACTGGCATGGCACAAGTAAGAACAGAATGTGCAGTGTTAAACAATTACAATTTACAGTGCAAAGGAGTAAGTGCAGCACAACACTCTAATACTGTACATGCTTCAAGTGCATCGCGACAGCCACGGACATAAGTGCCCCGTACACTGCTAAATATTTTCCTTACTCACTTCTAATTTCTCTTTCTCTGCTTCCTACACATTTGTTTTATGGTTTCTGTCCCTTATTTGTGTGAACAGGGTCTTAAATAGTTCCTGTGCATGTCCGGTAGGGAGTTATTTAGGTGGCTTTCAAAGTTAGTTGGGTTGGGGTCTATAAGTACCTGTTCAAGGGCATTTTTCCCAAGTCCCAGAGAAGACCAAGTTCCGAATGTTGCTTGGACTCTATTACATCAGATCTTAGAGGGATTACTGTATTTATGAAAACGTAAGTTGAAGAATTGAATATCCTCACAGAAAAAAAACACAAGACGAGTTGTACAGTAGCTACTGTAGTTAGCTGCTTCCCCAAACAAGCTATAATTGGGCCAAGACATTATTTTTCTTATATGGCTACCCAGTCTCCATATTTTACAATCACTCGTTTATTTGTATTTGAACAATGGTCATGGGTCCTTCATAAGATTATGCATGTTATGCAGCTAACAACTTAGCTGCCAGAGATTCATATTTGGTATTAAGACTTTACAACTGAGCATATAAGGTCTGAGTTTTATCTTTAATGATGGCAACAATGACAGTGTCAGCTTTAATGGAACCATCAATTGCCACTTCTTTCTTATAGTCACCACAATAGTGTATGCGAACATTTATACTGTGCTGGACAGCACAGTTTATGTTCAGCTTTAATGGAACCATGAATTGCCACTTCTTTCTTATAGTCACCACAATAGTGTATGTGAACATTTATACTGTGAGCACTTTCATTGATCCATCAGAATTGCATTTTTCTTTTCTTCTCACTGAACAATATGTGCTAAGTTTCCCACAAGCAATATTTACCATAATTTGTACACTTGTACACTTGTCTGAACTGTCTGCTTGCATCCCTCCACCTATACGATGGGCGCATAGCACCCGTCAAGCAACAAACTCTCATCCCTTTTCTGTTCAACTCTCTAATGCAAGAGTTAACCATTACTCCCAGTCCTTCATTTATGCAACAGGTCAATTCTGGAACTGTCTCCCTCTGTCTGTATTTCCTAATTCCTATGATCTCCAGTCTTTCAAAGGCAGTGTCTAGGTACGTCAAAATGAACGGATCCTGAATTTGGCTCTCTTCTGTATTGTTTTTGTTTTTTTTCTTAGAAGGAACAGTTTGTGGGCTCCTGGCCTTTGGTTCCTTCTTCCTTGAATAAAAATTAAAAAATAATAAAACAATTAGCTACCAATACTGTTTTATGAAGTCTACCCTCGTTCATCTTACTAAATGCCTGAGGACCTGTCATATCTAACTGATTTCATAAGCAGCACATGATTCATATAACAAAAGACTGTAGCACGGGCCGAACAGGGTAGTACTCCCGAGGGGAATGGGAATGCTGGTGATAGGGAGAGCTGGAGCTCCTGTTTCACTAGCTACCTAACCATCCCCCTTTGCTGACCTTTTCAGTGTGACAGTAACATGGACAGTAGACCAGCATACTCTCCCATACATTTCCTCTAACTATCCTATGCACTACACCACATGCGCTTTACATATTACACAACGTATCCCACTACATTACAGGAGCTGACGCCAGCAAGGGCATGCGGCCAGAAAACTTTGCCCCCGCTACCTAGTGGCGGACTTTGTGGGGAGGCTTGACTGGGGTTCCGCCGGCATAGATCACGGGTCCGGGGCGAGATGGGGCTCGAACCTGTGCCAGAGGGTACAGGGCATTGTGGTTCCCAGGCTGCCACTTCCGCTCAATAGAGAGGGGCCCGAACCTGGGAGTAACGCCCCAGGAGGCTTCCCTATCAGTGGGTGCATAATGGCGGGGCAGTTGCAGTGCCAAGCTGCACTTAGAGGGTGTCCCTGCAGCTGTCCTGGCAGGATGCCCTGAGGCCACTACCACAGCCACTGGTAAGCTGGTAGGCTAGGGGTCCCAGATCCACTGCCTGGACCTGGGTCTGTGCAATGGGTTGGGCCTTTGGAATGTTTACCCTTTATCTTACCGACTATGAACTACAAAAACAAGCACCAAAGCAAGCCTGAGGACAGCAAATCACCCAGGGGGTTTAGGGTGGGTTCGTGGAATGTGGGAAGTTTGAGAGGAAGAGCAGGGGAAGTCGTTGAGGCATTCAGCAGGAAGTGGGTGGATGTGGCATGTTTGCAGGAAGTCCGGTACATGGGTGGATCAGCCAGAAAGACTGTTGGGAAGGATTGCTACTATAAGTTGTTTTGGCAGGGGGGAACTGACGGATATGGGGGTGTGGGTGTGTTGGTTGCAGAGAAATGGGTGGAATATGTCATGAATGTTATGAGAGTAAGCGATAGGATATTAGTAGTGAAAATTTTGATCGGGCAGAAAATTATTTCAGTTATATCGGCATATGCTCCACAGGTAGGATTGGATAATGCAGAGAAGGATAGATTTTGGGATGATTTAATACGTGTAGTGAGTGGTATGGGCGATGATGAAGTAGTGGTTCTGGGAGGGGATTTAAATGGTCATGTGGGTGAAGCAGCTCAAGGTTATGAAGGAGTCCATGGAGGACGTGCATGTGGTGTGAGGAATGCGGAAGGGGAAAGAATACTCGAGTTTGGGGAGGCTATGGACATGATTGTGTGCAACACACATTTTAGGAAAAGAATCAGCCAGTTGATTACGTATGAGTCCGGGGGAAATAGTAGTCAGATAGATTATTTTCTGGTCAGGAGGGTTGATAGGAGATTAGTGAGGGATATTAAAGTTATGGGAAGCGAGGAGTCTGTGCAGAAGCACAAACTGTTGATTTGTGACATGGTGCTTAAGGAACGAGTGATGAGAAGGAGGACATATGTACCTAGGAGGAAAATATGGAAGCTGGGAAACCAATCAGTAAGGGATGCCTTTTATAGTGAGATGAGGAGAGTGGTGGCCGAACAGGAAGCCGTAGATAGAGGCGTTAATGAACAGTATAGAGCCCTTAAGAACAACCTCCTGAGAGTTACCGATGCAATATGCGGTTGGACAAGAGGCCCACCAAGACATAAAGTAACTTGGTGGTGGGATGAGGGTGTAGAAGCTGCAGTTAAGGAGAAAAGAAGGCTTTTCTGGGAATGGAAGAATGGTGGTAACAGGGAGTACTTGGCTGCCAAGCACAGGGCTAGAAGAGAGATATACAGGGCGAAGTCTGAGTCACAGAGACTTTTACTTGATAATCTAAATCATGGAGACAGGAAAAATATGATTTTTAGGGTGGAAAATCAGGTGAAGAGGGATAATCGGGCCATTGTAGGTGAGCAGTGTGTGAAGAATGATGTTGGAAGGGTAGTGGTGAACAGTGAGGATATTAAAGATGCATGGAGAGAGCATTATAGCCAATTGTTGAATGAGGAGTTTG
>JAGKTI010000249.1:46205-68273 GCA_018397915.1 Birgus latro | reverse complement strand
TCTATCTATATGTACAATATATACAATGGAGACGCGCCACCCATATATGCAGCAATGTGCAAGGACAAATACACACGACACCACGGATACATACTTGCACTCATGTCCGTTAAACACACACACACATACACACACACTCAAATGTACTCAAATGTTGATGGAATGGTATCTAAATTACTAAAGATGAATGATTATATTAAAGAAAAGGAACCACATATTGTCTGCCGGAAACATAATTAACATCAAGGATATCAAACGATACCCTGAACCTAGAGGAATATAATATATGGAGAAGAGATAGGAGCTTAAAAAAGGGAGGAGGAATTATAATCTTAACAACGAAAAATCTGCAAGTCAAAGAAATAGAACTTGATATACCCTCACAGGTAGAACTGATCGCAGTAGAGATTAGTACGTCTGAAGTGAAAATACTGTAATGGGGGACTTTCACAGTCATTCCAAATTCGGTCCTACATTAGTCTGTTGCTGGTTGCAATGCTTGTAATAGCCGTGGATTATTTGTACTTCAGTGTCTAACTGTGAGATATAGTAATGGCATATGCCATTGAAACTACTAAAACTGAAATACAGACAGGAGCCGCAGACGATGCGGCGGCCGGAGCAAGCACCCCAAACCCCCCAAGTACTACTGGGGGCCCGCCGCTAACACCATCGAGCGGCTCCAAACAGGAACGGTACACGTGTACCTTTCCCCGGCGCCCCTCTTACTCCTAACCGATGCCCTGGGAAGGTAGCAGTCGTCGTCACCTAGTCTCCGGCCAGAAATTCACTCCCCAGGTAAGGGGTGGAGCTTACAACTCCACGCAACACCGCGGTATTGGCCACTGGAACTGGCCTCAGTCCGTTCCTCAGTTGCATTCCCGCTACAGGGCCGCAATACAGGCCGTAAGTCGTGTCGGTCGGGCAGGACAGGCAAACAGCCATCCGCTTCCTGTAGTTGTGCCCCCCAGAGCAGTGCCGCAGTATCGCCTACAAGCCATGCTGGGTTTGAGGCAGGATCGGCCTATGTCCGTCCCTCTGCTGCCAGTCCTCTTCGCTCCATGGTACAGGCCCTTAGCCGCACCAGAGCAGGAACCCCGAGTGTAAGATTTGACGAGCACATTTGTCCTCCTGGTTTAGCATATACCTCGAGTGGAGTCCCGTGAAACCCCTTCAGTGAATGATATATTCCAGTGGCCCACAGAACAGTAATAGCATATAGAGTGTGCCATTCCCTTGGTCCATTATAACATTACCTGTCCCCAGTGTACCGGTACACTAGAAACGTACACTAGAAACGCCGCAGTGACCAACAGAACAACATCATATTAATCGTGCCATTCCCTTGTTCGTGTAACTTCTCCCTCCACAGTGTAGAGGCGCGCAAGTGAAACACTACGGAAATACCTCAGTCTCCCCTCACAGTGAATCGTAGCGCGGTAGACTCCAGTCGAGGTAGACGGTCGACCAGGTGAGCGTCTATCGACACCAAGCGTTAACGTAAATTGTACCAGTGTATCAGTGCCGTCCAGTGCTACACTCACAAGGGAAATTGTAGCAAGTGCTTTCCTGTGTCTTGAATTGTAAGTGTAATCTAAGTGCAATAAGTGCTGGGTGAGTACTAACATAATTTCCGTAAGCCAGTATAGAGACAGACTTCCAGTCAAGTAAAATCTTGTGTTAACCCACCGCCATGCAGAGGACGCCCTCTTGTTATTATGGGGGGATGGGCTCTGCCCCCCCCCCCCCACGCTAGCGTCCTCTGTCGCCATGCAGAGGACGCACCCTTGTTTACTTACTGCCACCCTCTGACAGGCTCTCCACCCCGAGCCCGTGCCACACCAGTGTGGCGAATCTTAAAAAAAAAAAAAAAATCCCCCACCCAACCCAGCATCTAATGTATGTTAATTTGTATACCATTGTTTCTGGAAAGATATTTGTAATACATGTGTGTAACAGTTACTGCCTTGTTTCTGTGTCCAGTCCTTTCCTTAGAGGTGCCGACCCGGTCGAGAATAGGGACTCGCTGTAGCCTGCATATTTTAGGGACTCGCTGTAGCCTGCGTATTTAAGGGACAAGAAACCAGCTCACAGATATGTAGCATAACACTGGTGGCCAGCGGTGGTTCTTGACCCGGACGGCGGAAAGAAGGACTGGAAGAAAAAAATTAACAAAATGGCAGCTAAAACACATGTACCCCTACCAAAATTCGATCCAGAACAATGTGACATCACTACGTACTTAAATATGGTCAAGCCGTTACTAGACATCGAGTTGATAACGATACACAGAAAATAGCTGTCACTCTACCTCATGTGGGAAAGGCGGTAGCTAGTATAGCACCAAAAATAGTCCCAGATCTCACATGGGCCAGATTTACAAAAATTGTAACAGAGGCTATTACTCCATCATTAGGAAAAGTTGTCGTGATGTCACAACTTGATGCCTTGAAATATGACGGTGACTTGGACAACACATTGATCCAAGCTCGGCGATTCGTCACCGCCATGTACCCGTATGCCAACATAGAGGCCCGGGACGAGCACATATTCAACACCCTCCTTAGAGTCCTTCCGGGCACAGCGAAACAACATTTCACTATACATGACCTGACAGGAAATTTGTACCGCTATGTCCAACTCATTTGCCGCCTCCTCGCAGCATCCCCCGACACATAACACATCGGGGTCGTTAGCCGGTTCCCCATGAAATCTTTCCCTCTACCACCCCAATCCCATCCAGCCTCAACACCAGGCGTCCCTGCCCTGGCTTCCCCAAGAGCCCACCCTACCAAGAAACGGCTGCCGCAAAAGGAAGTTACTAACCTCATTACCATGAAACCGTGGGAATTAACAGCCTGTAATAGCAGCTGCCCACTTCACAATATGCGTGAGCAATTGAAGGGGACGTGCAGAACCAGACCTAATCCCATGGGGCACCACCAAATGCTGGTGGTAGAGGAAAATCCTGCTAACTTCGGCCCCCTCCTCTCGTCAAGGAACCTGACCCCAGCTGCGAGCCAGGCAATACTAACACCGACACGGCCCTAGAGCTGACGTTGGATTTTTAAGATAGCCCCCGCACGACCCTACGGTGGCGGGGGCCACCACAACAAAGTACCGACCCCCGGTCTATGACAAAATGAGGCTACAGGGGGTCAAGGTTAGAGTTCTGGTAGACGCGGGAGCCACCAGGTCCTGCCTGTACATGCATTTCTACTCCCGCCATAGGAAGACTTTCGGCCCCCTTTTCCCCACTTCCGCCCGCCTCATAGATACGGAGGAAGGCCCCTTGCCTATCTGTGGAGAGACCTGGGCCCTAAAAACCAAGACTCACCAACCAGCCTCCACTTACCATCCTTTCATTGTTTTCGACTCGTCGTGCTGTGCTTACGATGGCTACTTGGGACTGGACCTGCTCCAAAAGTTGCACACCCACATTGACTGCCACGAGAGACGGCTTCATTTCCAGCTGCCCCCTCGACAGCCCCCAGCCCTCTGCACGTGCACGCAGCAAGACGACGCCCCACCCCCTCCCATAATCGACCCTCCTCCTCCTCCCCCTTCTCGTGCCCCAGCTCCTCCTTACCCCACTTTTCCTGCGACCGTTACGTCCACCCTCACTATTCCCCCCTACCACGAAGCTTGGCTGCAGATCAATAAGCCCACGGGGACCCATTCCCTGTTCTTTCCAAACGTCCCCACCCACTCGCCACCTGCCTGATGTTGTCGACCTTCCTCCCGCCACACCTCAACGCCATCAAAGTGGCGAACCTGGGGGCCACACCTCTCACCCTGCCAAGAAGACTCCTGATCGGTGACCAAGAGGCGGCTGAGCCTTGCAATGCCCAGCCCCTAAGTTCAAACCCCTCCCCCCTTCCCCCTTTACCTGATCACCTGTCCTCCCATCAAGCAGAGACTCTACACCACCTACTGCTTGAATATCAAGACCTGTTTTCTACGGGGCCTTCCGACTTGAGACATACGACATACCTGGCCCACGAAATTTATGCCACCGGGCCCCCTATTTGGCAACCCTCCCGCCGGAAGAACCCCCACCAAGGGGCCAAAGAAGACAGACAGGTCCATGAAATGCTGGACACTGGCATCATCACGCCTTCCACCAGCCCCTGGCCTTCCCCTGTCGTCCTCATCCGGAAAAAAGACGCCACCTTACGATTCTGTATAGATTACCACCGCCTAAATGATGTCACCATCAAGGATGCCACTACCCTCCCCCACATAGACAACTCCCTGGACTTCCTGCACGGCTCCACCTGGTTCTCCATGCTGGACCTCCAGTCAGGATACTGGCAGGTCCCCGTCCACCCCCGAGATCAAGAGAAAACGGCCTTTTCCACAAGTAATGGGAAGCATTATCAGTTCAATCTTTTTCCATTTGGGCTATGCAACACCCTGACCACCTTCTCTTGCCTCATGGAGTCCGTCCTCAGTGGCCTAACCTGGGAAGTCTGCCTGGCGTATCTTGATGACGTAATCATTTTCAGCAAGACGTGGGCCGATCACCTGCACCGCCTCCAGCAGGTGTTCCAGCGTATACATCAGGCCGGACTGAAACTCAAGCCCACCAAGTGTGTCCTGGCCACTCGCTCTGTCACCTTCCTAGGACACATTGTCTCCGGGAAAGACATCTCTCAGGACCCCGACAAGCTAAGGGCCATCGCCGACCAATCCCTCCCGCAGGATGCCCACCAAGTCCGCACTTTCCTAGGACTTGCGTCATATTACTGGCGGTTCATCAAAGGATTCGCCGACATAGCCAAGCCCCTACACAACCTAACTAAGATGGGCGAGCCCTTCCTTTGGAGCAACGACCGGGTAACTGCATTCCACACCTTGAAGGAAAAACTCGTCTCCGCTCCCATCGTCACGTTCCCAAACTATGACCTTCCCTTCAGATTATACACTGATGTCTTGCTGGTAGCCATAGGTGCTGTCCTAGCCCAGGTCCAGGAAGGGCACGAGCACATCATAGCTTGCACCAGCTGCACCCTTAACACAGCTGAACGAAATTACGCTGCAAATAAGCGTGAGTGTCTGGGTATCGTTTGGGCCCTCGACTACTTCAGGGGCTACTTATCCGGCACCAGGGTCACCGTTATCACGGACCACCAGTCCCTTCAGTGACTTTGGCAATCGGCCATTCAGAATGCCCAGCTCCTCCGCTGGCGCGAAGCGCTCGAGGAGTTTGACTACAAAATTGCCTACCGACCTGGAAAGTTGCATACCAACGCCAATGCCCTCTCCCATCTGCCAGTACAATCTCTACTCCCTCAGTCCGAGCTGATCCAGCGCTGGCAGGACCAAGACCGGCCCCCCTGGATCCCTCCACACCTGTTTCCGAAACTTCACCTGCAAGGGGACCAACTTTTCACATCATCGGGCCACCTTGTCCTGGATCCAGACTCCGCGATAGATGTCCTCACCCACCTCCACTCAGACAATGTGATTCACCTGGGTACAAAAAAATTGACTCAGGTTTTCAACGACCTCTACTGGGCCCCCAACCCTACGACTCTCACCCAGCGTGTCACCCAAGCATGTCGGGCTTGCTGCCTGGGAAAGGACATCACCTGTTCCGCAGGTCCTGCCGGAAAAATCTCTGCCCACAATCCTTGGCAGTTATTGTCTGTCAACATCGTCGGACCCTTACCACCTAGATCTGCCTACAAATGCATCATAACGTTAATTGATATCTACTCCAGATTCCAGATCGCTTGTCCGACTAAGGAACACACCACTGTCGCCATAGCCGATGCCCTCATGCGCCACGTCTTCCCCTACTTTGGTGTTCCCCAGGCCATTCACTCTGATAATGCCCCAGATTCACAGGGCAAATCTGGAAGGAACTATCCGCCCTCTTCGGATTCTCCATTTCCCACTCTTCCCCCTACTGGCCCCAAGGAAATGGAGTATGCGAAAGGAGTCACCGTACCCTGCTGAATCAGATTAGGACCCGCATCCGAGACACCCAAGATCAAGAATGGCCGGCACATGTCAAAATCATCCAGTGGGGAATCGACACCTGCCCCTGTGATGACTGCACCACCCCCCACGAGTGTGGTGTCTTCGGTGAGGCACCACTCCTCCTCCCTCTCCGACAGCACCTTCAACCCCCCACTCCTTTCCCAACCATTGACCTCCTGCAGCACCTAAAATGCCTATTGCAGCACCTGCACACACACCAAGACATCCAAACCGATACTTCCCCCGCCAGCCCTTACAAACCCTGTGATAAGGTCTTCGTCAGCCGCCTTCCCACCCCCAACAAAATTGCACCCCGTTTCATTGGCCCCTTTACCATCACTAGAGTCCCCAACCCCTTCCAGGTCACCATCGACTGTGACGGGACCATCCGCACCTACAGAAATTGCCATGTCTGCCCCGCCAAAGACTCTGCCACCAACGCCACTCCCTCACCGACTCCCTGAGCCAAACCAACAATCTCAACTCCCCACGACGAGCCATTCCCTTACTACTCCTCCCATCCCCATCCCCGCCGGTCTCCACCACCCCCTCGCCACCCAAAACTCCTGCACCGCTCCCACGCACAGCACCCTCACCACCACCATGGTCCCCAGCTATATCACCACAGCACCCTCACCACCACCGTGTTCCCCAGCTATCACCACACCAACCACACCACATGCTGAGCAGAGAACCACACAAATTCCCACACCAACCACCCCGTGCTCCACTCCCAACCTAGCCCCCGCCCCATCCCCTGCGACAACCAATCGCACTACACATTCTCTTGCTCTTCCCGCCCCTGCTCCCCTTCCCCATTCTCCGTCGCCACCCACTCCCTGACTAACCACCACCACAACCCATTCCTGTTGCATCTCACGCCCGCCCACCTGTTACATCTCCACACCTATGCCCACCCCATCACCCTCCAACAGCAAACCACCCACCCCACCCCCAAATACCATCCCCATCACCATCCCTACTTCTCGCCTCACATGGCGAAACCCGTCCAGCCACACTCCAAAAGGAACACCACTCCCAAGCTCAGCTGGCCATATAAACCATGCCGGGCTACCCTTGGCCAGCAATCGCCTCCAAACCACCACCGCCACCACCACCATGCACATCACATGGATCACCTGGATCTCGACCTTCGTGTGACACCAATGCATCAGAAGTACACACCACCTACTGCAACTCCTCCGACAGGCGAACCACCCGTCCACCCTTTGCATCGCCTTCTCCCACGACATACAGTCCAACATACCAACAGACCACTGGACCACCTTCCTATATCACCTCCGACCCTACCACCAGACATCCAACACCAACCTATACCACTTCCAGTCACGGGGTCATGTCTTTTTCACAGGAGAGGGTGGTGACATACAGACAGGAGCCGCAGATGATGCGCTGACCGGAGCCAGCACCCCAACCCCCCAAGTACTACCGGGGGCCCGCTGCTAACACCGAGCGGCTCCAAACAGGAACGGCACACCTGTTCCTTTCCCAGGTGCCCCTCTTACTCCCAACCAATTCCCCAGGAAGGTAGCAGTCATCGTCACCTAGTCTCCGGCCACAAATTCACTCGTCAGGTAAGGGGTGGAGTTTACAACTCCACGCAACACCGCAGTATTGGCCATTGTCATACCGGGTACAGGGCAGAACCGTAGGCCTCAGTCCGTTCCCCAGTTGCATCCCTGCTACAGGGCCGCAACACAGGCCGTAAGTCATGTCGGTCAGGCAGGACAGGCCAACAGCCATCCGCTTCCTGTAGTTGTGCCCCCGAGAGCAGTGCCGCAATATCGGCTACAAGCCATGCTGGGTTTGAGGCAGGATCGGCCATTGTCCGTCCCTCTGCTGCTAGTCCTCTTCGCTCCACAGTACAGGCCCCTAGCCGCACCAAAGCTACAACCCCCTGTGCCATCGCGACGTTGACCTCTAGTCACATCCAGCCAGGGGCATAGCAGGCCATTAGCCGCCCCGAAGCTGCAGTCTCCTGTGCTGCTACGGCATTGGCCACTAGTCATGTCAGGCCGGAGTTTGAGCCGGCCATCGTCCACTTTTCTTCCACAGGAGATTCTGTAGCCCGAGAGGACCAGTCCCCCGAGCCGTGGCAAGGCCTCACCCGAGGTCTTGATTCCCTGCGACTCTAACCATGTGAGCAGCAGCAGAGGCAGAGTCCTAGCAGACGTGGCAGCTGACGACCAGCCCGGTCCACCACTCCCCCAGCCCGAGGTTCCCATGCGGCGATCCTGACGGTGAATTCGCCCTCCAGCCGTTGCCGCAGTCCAGCCACCCTGGGTTCCTGTGCCCTGGGTCCCCAACCACCCCAGGAGTTGCCTCGAACACCAGGGCGAGACTTACCTGTTGGTGAGACCACTCCGAGTCCCTCCCAGACTCGGCGTCAGGCCCGTCTCCTGGCTCTCTTTGGGCCGAGCCCCTAGCCCCCCTGTCTATTTGTGGGGCCTCAACCAGGGCGTGCTATTCTGTCATTCCTCCAGATAGAGGACCTTACCAACGGTCCCTCAGTGAAAATGTATCAAGAGGACCTACATAGTGTGTGCTGTTTTAAACCCAGGATGTACGTGTACAATAGTGATTACTCATAGTGTGTCATAGTGATAAATCGACCAGGAACCCCAAGTGTAAGATTTGACGAGCACATTTGTCCTCCTGGTTTAGCATATACCTCGAGTGGAGACCCGTGAAACCCACTCAGTGAATGATATATTCCAGTGGCCCACAGAACAATAATATCATACAGAGTGTGCCATTCCCTTGGTCCATTATAACTTACCCCTCCCCAGTGTACTGGCAAACTAGAAACACCACAGTGACCAACAGAACGACAACATCATATTAATCGTGCCATTCCCTTGTTCGTGTAACTTCTCCCTCCCCTGTGTAGAGGCGCACAAGTGAAACACTACGGAAATACCTCAGTCTCCCCTCACAGTGTATCGTAGCGCGGCAGACTACAGTCGAGGTAGGCGGTCAACCAGGTGAGTGTCTATCAACACCAGGTGTTAACGTAAATTGTACCAGTGAATCAGTGCCGTCCAGTGCTATACTCACAAGGGAAATTGTAGTAAGTGCTTTCCTATCTATCTATATACCTAGGCTGCTTCCCCCAAGAAAAGGGAGGTAGCTGAGACTGGTCAACACACTACCAATTTACTCATCCACTCATACACATTCATTCGCATCTTAGCCCCAAAGGGGAGAAGGGACAGATCCTCACTGCACCACACCACATGAGGGTCAACCACACAGTGCAGTCAGTGACATCCGCAGCAGGACCCGACAGCAAAGCTGGTTTACCCCTGCCACATCATAATGGACCCATCCCCTTACATGCACCTGACCTGATCAGCTGATCAGACAAAATGCGGGAGAATATCCCCTCAGGGCTGCATCATCATTTATTCATTTACAATTTCCCTCCATTCATTTCTATCATGCACAGCCACTCTTCCTTGCTCAACAGACAACCCTCTCGTATCCAACGCTCTCTTCACACTGTCCATCCATCCTATTCGTGGTCTTCGTCTCAGCCTTACACCTCTCACATCAGATCTAGTTATCTTTTTCACCAATCGCTCATCATCCATTCTCTCCATATGCCCAAACCATCGCAACACCCTCTGCTCAACTCGATCAGCCATCTCCCGAACAATTCCAGTTCTCCTTCACGCTTCATCATTTCTCACTCGATCCATACGCATCACTCCACACATACTCCTCAGACACCTCATCTCCATTACATTCAAACTTTTCCTCTCTGCTACACCCATATTCCGTGTTTCAGCCCCATATAATGCCGTCGGTACCACAATACCCTCATACAGCCTTCTCCTTACATCCATTCTGAGTGAACATCTAAACACTTTTTTCATTCCTCCCAGCACCTTTCCAACTTCATTCATTCTAAACTTCACTTCTGCATCTATTCTTCCATCCGCAGCAACATGTGACCCTAAATACTTAAAACACTCAACCTCCTCAAGCAACTCACCATTCAAAACTATATTCATTATCCTACCATCTAACAACCTCGTACACTTCATCACTTTACTCTTATTCTCATTTATTTTCAGTTTCCTCCTTTCACACACCCTTCCAAACTCCTTTACCAACTGTCTCAGTCTCTCCTCTGAATCAGCCACCAGTGCAGTATCATCCGCAAACAGCAGCTGCTTCAGATTCCACTCTCTACCATCATTCACCAAACTCAGTCCTCCACCTAACACTCTTGCATTCACCTCCCTTACAACACCATCCATATAAATATTAAACAACCAAGGCGACATCACACATCCCTGCTGCAGCCCCACTCTCATGGGAAACCAATCACTCACAGTATTTCCCACTCTTACACACGCTCTACTATTTACATAAAAACTTTTCACTCCTTTTCGTAACCTGCCATCAAGCCCATACAATCTTAAAACATTCCACAAAGCCTCCCTATCAATTCTATCATATGCTTTCTCTAAATCCATGAATGCCCAAAACACATCCTTACCTTTCGCTAAATACTTTTCACACACCTGTCTCACAGCAAACACCTGATCCACACATCCCCTCCCTCTCCTAAAGCCACACTGCTCATCACCAATCACTCCCTCTGTACCCTCTCTAACTCTCTTAATTAACACTCTACCATACACCTTACCAACAACACTCAAGACTCATACCTCTAAAGCTAGTACATTCATACTGATCACCCTTACCTTTATACAATGGGACCACACAAGCACTTGCCCAGTCAACTGGCACCATACCTCACACAAAGCACACATCCTTACACAAAGCACACATTCAATAGTCTTACTAACCAGTCAACAATAGTCGCCCCACCACCTTTCAGGCATCTTGAATTTAAGTGTAGTTTCAGTGCAATAAGTGCTGGGTGAATACTACCATAATTTCCCTAAGCCAGTATTGAGACAGACTTCCAGTCAAGTAAAATCTTGTGTTAACCCATCCCCGGCCAACCCAGCATCTAATGTATGTTAATTTGTGTACCATTGTTTCTGGGAAGACATTTGTAATACATGTGTGTAAAAGTTACTGCCTTGTGTTTGTGTCCAGTCCTTTCCTTAGAAGTGCCGACCCGGTCGAGAATAGGGACCCGTTGTAGCATGCATATTTGAGGAACGAGAAACCGGCTCACAAATACGTAGTATAACAAAAATATTTCCCAGAAAAATCATATCCACTAAGAATGATTTCCTTTATTTTCATAATATTAGAATATATGATCGTAGACTCGATACCGAAGTGTCAGGCTGTCACAACTACACCGTGCATAATTTATATATTATTTACTAGACATTGTAGCCGATCTCTCATATATATTAAGGCAAATTTATACATGCCACCCAGATCAAACATTTGGGAAAAAGGCGAATATGAAGACCTGGCAGGGAGTACAATTCAAAGTTTATGAGCATTACTACATAGAATGGAGGAGAAATCTGAAAGAATTATAATATGTGGAGATTTCAATACAAATTTAAATTGGAATACTCTAGATATAAAAAACCAGGAAAGCTACTGGGACCAAAAACTCCTGTACCTTGTGCAGGAGTTTGTCCTAACACAACATGTAAAAGAAAGCACCAGAAAAAGGGGATAGATGTACCATCAGTACTAGATCTTCTATTTACAAGGCAAGAAAATGATATTGGCAGTATTATGTATCACCCTCCATTCAGCAACCGTGACCGTGCAGTATTTGAATTGCAGAGCATTGCTACACAGTGAAATATCGAAGCTCCCCATCAACCTCACCTGGGCCAGACACCAACCCCAGGAGGAGATACCCAGGGAGCGGATGTGAGTGGCGTGTGCTCCGCTCAAAACGGGCACACCTGTACCTCTCCCGTGTGCCCCTCTCGTGCTCAGGTAAGCCACCGTGCAGGTAGCAGTAACAGTCATTACACCTTCGCTGTACTAGCCATCGCCAGGTTCAGGGTGGGGCTACTTCTACAGCCCCAGACAGCATGCTGGAGTCGGTCACTAGCCACCCACCTGCTGCTCCCCTTCCTCAACCATACCGGGTGACGGCCACCTCACCGCCCTCGCTATAACTCCATAAAAGGAGGTAGAGTGACGGCCACCTCGCCGCCCTCGCTATAACTCCATAAAAGGAGGTAGAGTGACGGCCACCTCACTGCATGTACTCACATCGGGTGACGGCCACCTAGACGCACACGGAGAGGAGACGGCCAACTGCTGCCCTCGCTCTAACTCCATAAAAGGAGGCATAGTGACGGCCACCTTGCCGCACTCTCTCACACCAGGTGACAGCCACCTTGCCACACTCTCTCACACTGGGTGATGGCCACCTAGCCGCACACGGGGAGGACATGGCTCCGAGCCGCCCTTGCTTTAACTCGTAAAAGGAGGTATAGTGACGGCCACCTCGCCGCACTCACTCATACCGGGTGACGGCCACCTCGCCACACTCACTTATACCGGGTGACGGCCACCTCGCCGCACTTACTCATACCGGGTGACGGCCACCTAGCTGCACACGGGGAGGAGTCGGCCACTAGCCGCCCTTGCTCTAACTCCATAAAAGGAGGGAAGGTGACGGCCACCTCGCTGCACCTAGGAGACAGCCACCCTGCCGCTCTACTAAAAGAAAGGGCACAGGAAAATGCCCTCACCCTCTCTCCCCACAGAGACATCCTCACCCTCGACCAGCAGCTGGAGGAGACCTGGCAAGGACCCTTGGTATCGGGATTCCTAGCCCTCTCCCTCCACCCCCGACGACCCCAGCCCCTGTCGGACACTGTCGCACCGAGCTGCCACGGTCCAGACCTGATGGAGGCCCAGCACCGAGACTGAAGCCCTCAGACCAGTTGAGACGTCCCTAGGACCCCAGGACGAGACCTCTCCACGCCCAAGCGACGCCCCCGGAGTAAGCACAGGCAAACACGCCTCCTGGCCCTGTTCAGGCCCAGCCCCTCAGCCCGCGCGCTTAGGGAAAAAAAAAAAAAAACCCCCGCGGCAGGGCCTATCCTCTCCTGCACGGCCCTCTGATAACGCCCAGATGAGACTCCACAGGTCAGCCTCCAGTCAGCCACCGGAAGTCCTGACGACCCGGGACATCCTGATGCAGGCCAACAACCAGCCCCAGCCCTCTCCTGCCCCCAAGTCCCCTGGTTCTGTCTATCTCTGTGTGTTATAGCTATTTTCTTGTTAAGTGTGTATTCATGTTGTGTCAGAGTTGTAATTTGTCGATAATATACGTGTAAGGTTGTTGCCCTGTCTTTTTATGCCCTGTTCCCTCAGATTGCCTTGATAGAACCCAACCCGGTCTAGAAAGAGAACCCCGTTCAAAGCTCCGTGTATAAGGGACGAAAAGTCGCACCCTAAAACATGCAGCATAACAATGACTAACCCTGGGTTGAGGTTAGATGATGAGATTAGACTGATAGGAGTCTACCTTCACTGTAGTAAGGAGGTTAATCTGCGAGAAGTTGTACTGGGTTGGAAAGTTCTACTGGATCAACTCTCACTCTCCCCACCTTGTACCTCTGGAGGCAGATATGATTCACTACATAAGGGGCACCTCCCCAGATCATAACTCTGCTCCATCTCACATGAGCGGAGCTTGGCCCAACACGTCACATCCCAGGAGTATGTCAGTACTGATATAAGAATTTACACTACCGGGAACCATTGTTTATGTGTCTTCTCGTCACAAACCGCTATTCCAGCTCGCAGCATTCCTAATACTCTCAGAGGTGCGCCTGTGACTTCTTGTAAGTGCGGCTTGTTTCGACGTGTGTTTATTTCTCCCCCAATCCGTTTGATTGCGGACTCCTTAATTAAGGTGTAGCTACTCCCGGTGTCCACAATAGCTTCTATTATTTTCCCATTTATTATTACACTGATGGTGGGGGATGTTTGGCTGCCGGCTAGTCATAACTGTTGAGATGGTTCATGAGATGCTTTTGGAGAGACTTTTCGAGCGGGGGGGTTTGCGACTACGTCCAGGGCACCCGCGTTCTCCACACCGACATTCAGGTCTGCGATAATCAAAACAATGCCCAGGAGGGGTTTCCGCCAACAATCTCGGAGGTTATGTGATGATGTGAGACAGTGAGCACAGTATTTATCACTATATGTTTTGGGAGTACTAGGCCGTCCCTTATTCACTTGTGCTAGGTTAGATTTGAGTTCGTGGATCCGGCACTTTAATTCTTTCATTCCGTCTCTCGGTCCATCTGGACTCGAGTAATCACTCTGACTCGACAAGGTAGATGGCGATAGCCGTTTTTATACCTCCCTTTCCTTGGCACTTCTCTCGGAAGGCACCGCATTGACGCGAGAGGACTGACTGACTTCTAATCATTGCCGTTCATGTTCATTTCTATCAATACATTTTCTCAGTGGATATTCATCATTTAGGAATCCCTCAAGTTTTACTCGTGATGGAAGAGGTAATTCATACCACAGTTTCCGTTTGATAGTCCTGTCACGGTTAGGGAATTTCTTACTAGGGAATATATGTTCTATGGCCGCATGTTGGCAGATGAAACGGTGCGTAAAGGCCTGGGGTGATTCTAACCAATCATAACATGCCGAGTCCAATTCTTGCCAAGCCCGGTCAATACTAACTTCAATGGTAAACTCTTCTCGAAGGAACGCCTTGAACGCTGACCATGAGGTTACTCGATTTCTGGTCTGGTTGTTATGAATGAAAATGGCAAGTTCTGGGCTTACTCAACTTCGCGATCTGTATGCGCATTACATCATCCTGGTCACATTGTTCTGCCGCTTCAAAAAAACATTTCCAGGCTAACTGCAGCATCGATGCCCTGTAATTGGCAAAGTTCCAGAGTTGGAATATCACGAGGCTTTATGAGGTTCCCTTTTCCTTTCATTGTTAGAGGTCGATCGGGAGACTGATGATACGCTGAATTTGTGGGGAACTGCAATTCAAGTCTGTCGAGTTCGTTTGCTAACTGGGTCAGTCTAGGAGAGAGTTCCTCCTCCTTAAACTGGCTTTCTACGTTATCTCACCAACTCATGGTGAATTTTGATGCTCTGACAGGTCGAGAGAACAAGTGGGCCTCTAGTGTACTGCTACTAAGGAATTCTATCTCGATACAATCATTCACCATGACAACACGATCTTATTCCCCCATCAAATCTTATTCTCACAATAATATCTTATCCCACCGCTGTAGCCACCAGTGTCATGCAGGATTTTAGACCCTTTATGTGAAGATGGGAAATCAGCGTAAAGGTCCGAATTTTAACTCTTATGAAATGATGAGAAAATTTTATTGAAGACTGTCCAACAAATCCCACCACTCCAGTCACCAGTGTAATGATAGAAATTTTAAACTCACCGAAAGAATCAGAGTTTTAAAGAGTAGGCTGCCACCACCCAGCGTATGCTGGGAAATTATTCCCCCAAGAAAGAAGGATGAAGACTTCTGGGGCCTTGCGAATAAGAACTAGGGTAGCGTGTACTGTTTAAAGCACGTGAGTAGTAAGATATCACACCTTGTGGGCCACTCAACCTCACAATTAAATTCCTTATGGAATAATAAGTCTTAAACTCAATGAAAACTTAACCTAATATTTACTAATTCTAAACATACAAATATATGTGTTATGCTACGTATTTGTGGGTCGGTTTCTCGTCCCTCAAATACGCAGGCTACAGCGGGTAGACCGGGTCGGCAATTCTAAGGAAAGGACTGGACACAAAAACAAGGCAGTGACTGTTACACATATGTATATAAATATCTTTCCAGAAACAATAATGCATCAATAAATACACTAGATGCTGGGTTGGCCGGGGATGGGTTAACACAAGGTTTTACTTAACTGGAAATCTGTTTTTTTTTTTTTTTTTTTTTTAAAGATTCGCCACACTTGGTGTGGCACGGGCTCGGGGTGGAGAGCCCGTCAGAGGATGGCAGTAAATAAACAAGGGGGCGTCCTCTGCATGGCGACAGAGGACTCTGGCTGGGGGAGGGGGGGGGCAGAGCCCATCCTCCCATAATAACAAGGGGGCGTCCTCTGCATGGCGACAGAGGACGCTGGCGTGGGGGAGGGCAGAGCCCATCCCCCGGGCAAATATATACCAGTGCAGTGGCTGGAGGGTAACTCCAGCCACTGGAAATCTGTCTTAACACAAGGTTTTACTTAACTGGAAATCTGTCTCTATACCGGCTTAGGGAAAGTACGGTAATATTCACCCAGCACTTACGGCACGTAAAATACATTTATGATTCAGGACACAGGAATGGATTTACTACAATTTCCAAATCTCGTATAGCACTGCACTGATACAAGAATTACGTTAACACCTGTGTCAGTAGACACTCACCTGGCCGGAAGTCTATCTCGAATGGAGCCTGCCTCGCAGCAATCACTGAAGGGGGGACTGCGATATTCTAGCGAGACATTTGGAGATGGCTAGACATACCATAACTAATGTGCCTGGACACTGGGGCGGGTGGAGGTTTAATACACAAGGGGGAAGGCTCGATTGGAGTAGTATCTTTTCCTTCTGTTAGTCACTGTGGTGTTTCATTCGCATGCCTGTGCACTAGGGAGGGAGAGTTTTAATAAACAAGGGAATGGCATGATCGATATGATATTATTGTTCTGTTAGTCACTGTGGTGTTTCGCTTGCTGGGGGATGCACGGGACTCTACTTGGGATATAAATTAGACCAAAGTTACTATTGGGCTCGTCCAATCTTACACTCTGGGCTCCTGGTCACTTTATCACTAGAATATACTATAAGGAATCAATTGCATGGTGTAAACTAATATACACATATATCTGGGCCTAGAAGGCACACACACAGGTAAAGTCCACTCGTTTCACCATCACTGGTGGGCTGCAGGTTGATTCCTCCATCCGGAGGAAAGGCAGAGTGACGCGTCCCTGGCGGGGCCCCACACGTAGTCTTTGGGCTAAGGGCTCGGCCCGAAGACAGCCAGAAGACGGGCCTGACGTCGAGTCTGGGAGAGACTCGGAGAGGTTCCGCCCACAGGTAAGTCGCGCTCTGGTGTTCGGGGCAACTCCTGGGGTGACTGAGGACCCAGGATACTGGAACCCGGGGTGGCTGGACTGTGGCAACGGCTGGAGGGCGGTGTCGCCGTCAGGGTCGTCACACGGGAACCTCGGGCCGGGGGAGTAGTGGATAGAGCCTGACGTCGGCTGCTGGGTCTGCTGGGGCTCTACTTCGGCTGCTGTTCACACTGGTGGAGTTGCAGGGAACCAAGGCCTTAGGTGAGGCCTTGCCACGGCTCAGGGGAAGGGTCCTCTCTGGCTGCAGGATCTCCTGTGGGAGAGAAGCGGACTGTGGCCTGGTCTACCTACGGCCTGACGTGACTAGTGGCCGACGTCATAGTGGCACAGGGGACTACAGCTTCAGTGCGGCTAGTGGCCTGCGCTACCTCTGGCCTAATGTGACTAGTGGGCTAGTGACCGACGTCATAATGGCACAGGGGATTGTAGCTCTGGTGCCGCTAATGGCCCATACCATGGAGCTAAAAGGACTAGTAGCAGAGGGACGGACTATGGCCGATCCTGCCTCATACCCAGCACGGTTTGTGGCCAGTACTGCGGCGCTACTCTGGGGGGAACGACTACAGGAGTCGGACAACTTATGGCCGGTCCTGTCCCGCAGCAGGGATGCAACTGGGGCACAGACTATGGTCAGTTCTGCCCCGTACCCGATATGACTGCTGCCAATACCGCGGTGTTGCATGGAGTTGTAAACTCCACCCCTTACCTGGCGAGTGGAATTTCGGCCGGAGACTAGGCGCCAGCGACTGCTACCTTTCCGGGGCATCTGCTGGAAGTAAGAGGAGCGCCGGGGGAGGGATACAGGTGCAGCGACCCTGCTCCGAGCCGCTCATTGTCAGCAGTGGACCCCCGGTGGTACTGGGGGGGGTTGTGGGGGTTGCTGTCGTCTGCATCGGCCGTCGCGTCATCAGCGGCCTTTACTCCTAACTCCTGTATTTCAATAAGAAACGAGATAATTAAATAAAATTAAACATTGATTACTTTACAGACTACGAATTACTAAAAACTGAAAGATAAAATCTCCTTTGCACCAAGATGATAACAGGGCAGACTAAATATAACAAGGATTAATAATTTCAAGGGTGTAATCACCACAGCTGAATAAATTCTCGGGATGATATTATCACACTAATATGTATAGTGTTCTTCACAGTAGGGTATATACTCAATTTTATATTTTCATACACTAGTATATAATCTTCACCACTGACCCAACACTCTTAAATAGGCACTGATACACTAAGCTTTATCCTTTCCGGGAATATTAATCTCACCTCTTAACCTGATATTTAAAATGATACTGTTTCATGTGTATCTAGCAATCTCATGGTCTCAAATGGACTCGTCAGGCAAACTACCCGAGATATTACCTCCACAAAATATTCTCCCAATTTTGGAATATACACATTAACTCAAAGGTTATTTATAAATAGATACCACATTCAAAAAACGATACTATAGGCTCAATATTTTAAAGTGGGTGAATAATCAATGCTTTTAGGGGAAACAAATACATGTCAGTACAAAACTCTATCAAGCTAAACACTTCACACAGAAAGGACAGAATATTCTAATGGACTAGTCAATTCCACATTCGAATTACATGGAACAGCCGAAGGGAATGCGAGCCAGTCGGCTTCATCCACTCGTTATTTTCTAATGACGATACGAACACCCACAATCTGTATCGATGAGAAAGGGAGACGGCGTTATCTAATCAGTTCAAAAGAAGCAGGGGGGAATATTACTAATACTGATGTATATGAGAATTAGAATTTACTTCACACAAGTAAGGAAGGAAGTGTGTGTGTGTGAGGGGGGGGGGAATATATGGATTTAAGAGTTACTGACCTGTATCGATGAGAAAGAAACGGTGTTATGCTGGTCCCAAGTTAGAAGATTTCCTTCACCTATAGTGAATGATGATGATGATGAAAAGATTTGCCACACAGGTGTGGCACGGGCTCAGGGTGGAGAGCCCGTCAAAGGGCGCGCAAGCGCGCTGGCAAAAAAAAAAAAAAGCAGAGTGGCGGAAAAAAAAAAAATAATAAATAAATAAGAGCAGAACCAGTCCAAAGCAGACTGGCAAGGCAGCAGGAAGTCAGAGCTGGAGCAAGCAGATGCAGCTGAGCGCAGCAGGTTAAGAGAGCAGCCTGCAAACGATGTAATGGACGAGGGCGGCTCGCGGCGGATCAAACCCGATGCCCTCACGGAGATCGTCCTCTTGGGCTGGAGAGAGGGAGTTAGAGATGTACGCCTCACGGAACTTCAGATACAGTTGCTGGTAGACTAGAGGCAACGTATCCTCATCGTTGGTAGACTCCGTGAGGCCACGTAGCAACTCCTCGAGGTCCGTATCCGTGGTGGCATCGAGGTTGGCGCGGGCGTGTACTGGTGGAAGTAAGGCCCGAATACGCCGAGACACGTCAGAAGGGTCGGGCTTGCCCTTGCTGCCCTTCTTGGACTTCGGTTTCTTCCTCTTCTCCTTAGGTGGAGGGGGAGAAGAGGGACGAGCAGCGGCAGTCGGCGGTGGAGAAGGTGGAAGAGGCTCCTCCACAACATCAGGAGCAGATAGAGAGGGAGAGGAGGGGGACTGATCCACGTCCTGATGGACAGAAGGGACGGGAGAAGGGATCCGCTCCTCCTCAGCTCCTGGCGGAGGAGGGTGAACCTCCACTACAGTCTCTCCAAGGACGAGATCGAGGTCCATGGCCTGAGTCGGTTCCGGTTCCGGTTCGGCGATCTGAGAGGCGGAATTGGAGGTGCCAGTTGCCCTATTGAGTGGAGCATCCAACCGCAGCCGTTTTCGCGGTGTCGTGCCAGGTGGTGGCGGCTGCTGGCGCCGGGCCTGACGCTCCAGACGATGGGGGAGACGAGTGTCACGGGCAAAGCTACGGGGAATGGCAAGGCGCGGTAGGCCGTTCTCCTCAAAGATTTGAGGGAGGAGAACAGCCAGAACCGCCTTGTCATCCCCACAGAAAACTCTAGCCGTCGCGACGCACATCGTAACTAAGGTATTTATGTCACGAGAACTACCAGGACCCCCAGGCCGATGTCTCTTGGCAGGAGGGCGCCGCCGTGCATGGGCAGAGCCCTTCACAGCAACACCTCCCGGTCCAGTGACATCCCTAGCCTCGGGACCCTTGGTAGCCTGAATGACACTAAATTCCACAGTCTCCCCAACGCCTAGTGAACGCTGGAAATGCCGTGGATTCGGCACAACGATCCCAGAGCCGTGTACAAATACATCAGCACCAGTGTCCTGGCGCTTGATGAACCCGTAACGCGCTCTCACGTTGAACCAATTCACGGTTCCAGAGATCTTCGTGGCTCCAGGCGACTCAATCCTGCTGTTGGGTGCCCCCCTCAACGGGTCGAAGGCTGAAGCAGCAGTGGAATCCACCATGACAACTGGCAGAAGTGCAGCAGCGAGAAAGACGAGTCGGGAAAGGTCTTAACAATGCAGCTGCTCCACACAGTCAAGGCCGGGCCATTTATTTTCCCAGTCGGTGGGGAACACAAGCAACTCGTATGGTTTATATAAGCTCGGTTTTGTTCTAACATTGGGAATTGACAACGACTTCGACTGATCTCTCTGCAGCATTTCAGTTTACACCTATTAACAAGGATATAAAAAATGTGTTCACACACGACCCACACGGATGGGTTGACTTACGATGCTTAAATTTTTTTAATAAGCGTATGAGATTTACTATTACACCGAAGCCTTAACAAACGAGCGCTTGTGTCGGGCCGACGCGAGTGTAACGCAAATTTCGTGGTTGCAAATGTCTGTTATCATATAATTAGGATTTAACTAAGCTTTAATTCACTACTACATAACACCAATTCTGGCTTACAAATTTCGAATTCAAAGTATGAAGACAAATTTTCGCGATTATAGTAATCTTTTGCTAAAATTTACGATTCTATCCATACCGTGGGAATTTCACTGCTCCAAGCACAAAGACACTCACTTACATAATTGCTCTATACAGTTCCTCTGTTAATAGAGTATCACTTATACCATGAATATTAACAGGGATCAAGCCTGAATATGGAATTTGATGATTACTCCCTACATATTGCAGATAAAACATAGAGGTTCAAGGTTACACTTACATTACACTTATGCTAACTCATACTACACTTATACTAACGTATACTACACTTATACTAACTTATATTACACTTATGTTAACGTATGCTATACTTATACTAACAAATTTTACTTAAATTGCCCTTAAAATTACGGCATTGCAAGTAGACCATTATATTTAATATTTAAGTAATCCTTGGGTCAAGGTAAACTACCTGATATTTGGAAGAAAGCAAACATTGTCCCTGAAATACAGGAGTTAGGGGTTAGAGCCACCAACCACACGGCAAGCGGAGCAGACGACACCAGCTCCCCCCCCCCCCCCCCGATAACCGGGAGATTACCGCCAGCGCAGCGCGGCTGGGAGCAGGAACGATCTACCTGTTCGACTTCCCGGCGCCCCTCTTGTGCCCAGGTGAGAGCCCGGAAAGGTAGCAGTCGCCGGCACCTTGTCTCCAGCCGGAGCACAGCTCTGCAGGTAAGGGGTGGAGTTTACAACTCCACACAGCGCCGCGGTACTGACAGTTGTCGTACCGGGTATGGGGCAGAATTGGCCATTGTCCGTTCCCCAGCTGTCTCCCCGCCACAGGGCCCCAACACGGACGCGTGTCGGCCCGTCTCCTGTAGGCGTTCCCCCAAGAGCGGCACCGCGGTCCCGGCCACGAGCCGTACCGGGCATGAGGCAGGATTGGCCATAGTCCGTCCCTCAGCTGCTAGTGACCAAAGCTCGCCGATACAGGCCATAGCCGTCCCAGAGCTCACCTCCTCGGCGTTAGCCACGAGCCACGCCCAGCCTAACACAGTGCAGGCCACGAGCCGCCAGGGAAATAGGCCCAACACAGTGCAGGCCACGAGCCGCCAGGAAAATAGACCCGACACAGTGCAGGCCACAAGCCGCCAGG
>JAGKTI010000249.1:25344-36401 GCA_018397915.1 Birgus latro | reverse complement strand
TTCCCTCCTGACGGAGGAATCGCCCTGGGCCCATCAGTGTCACCCAAGTGAGTGGACTATCGATATATATGTGTGTGTACCCTTAAGCTCAGTTCTAGTGTGCATCTACAAGTATCTTACGAGTGATTCCCTACCGTGTATCCTCAAGTGAAGTGACCAGGAACCCCGAATAAGATTGGACGTGCCGGTAGATAGAACGAGGCCGGACCTATATCGAAAGGTAGAGTCCTGCTGCCCTAGACAGCCTCAGTGATAACCTAGACTCGCCCCTTTTGTGTCTTTGTGTCTTGCGCGGGTGTTTACGCTCCCACTCCCCTGTGTTCAGTTAAACCTGCATCAGCCCCTTGTCTTAGCCGCGTGGCCGACCCGGGCGTAACAAATACCACAGTCCCCCCCCCTGTTAAATACCTTTACGGGCAACCCTACCTGTGATAGACTCCCGGCCGCCAGTTACCTGAAGTACAGATGTAAAGTAAGATATACATGTATACAGTGCCGTCCAGTGCTATTCGGGTTTTAGAGATTGTGTCAAAACCACTCCTGTGTCTGAAGATATAAATGTGTTATATGTCACACGAGTGTCGGGTGAATAGTACCATACTTAAACAAGAAAGGTAAAGTGACAGATAGTAATTGTGTACAGTGTTCACTTGCCCCCCCCCCCGGCAAATCCTTTGTAATATCTGTGATGTATTATTGTCCTGTGTCTTATGTGTAGAATACATGTGTGATATCCACTGCCTTGTTTTTGTGTCCAGTCCTGCTCTTAGGAGTTACCTCCCGGTCTAGAATAGGGACCCGCTTTAGCCTGCGTATTTGAGGGCGAGAAACCGTCCCACAAATACGTAGCATAACAGTCCCCTTATTCAAGAAAGGGAATAGACAAAATCCGCTAACCAGTGTTGTAAGTAAAAGCTGATAAGAAAAGTTTGGGTAAACCATCCAGAAGAACATAATATGATAACAGAAAGGCAATTTGGTTTCAGAAAGGGAAAATCGTGTGTTACTAATCTATAAAGCTACTATGACAGAGTTGCAGAAACGCTACAGAAAAGAGAAGGATGGGTGGACAGTATCAATCTAGTTTTCAAGAAAGCATTAGACAGAGTACTGCACCAAAGACTCTTATGGAAACTGTACCACCAAAGAGGAATCCGAGGCAAACTGTACTGTTGGATCCAAGATTTTCTCAGGAAATGGGAAATGAGAACAGTACTAAAAGGAAACTACTCAACATAAAGGGAAGTGACTAGCAGAGTTCCACAGGGCTCAGTGCTGGCACCTATTATGTTTTTAGTGTATATTAATGACATAGATAGTAATATTGGAAATGAAAGCTATTTAAATATCTTTGCAGATGATGCAAAAAATCTATCTATCTATCTATTGCCAGATGCCATTATCCCGTAAGAGGTGGCCATTTGACTGAGTTATTTGTTTTATGGGGAGGGGCACTAGCCCTACAACAACTCACTTGTTGACACGTAGGGAGCACGTATGGTTTGGTTATATGGTTACCACCCAGCGTTGTAAATGATTTCTTGGCTTACAGGAAACCATTTGACTTGTCACTCAATGTAAAGCCATCTGTAAAAGAAAGAAAAGCAATAAGAAATGACAGGAAAGATGGGAGAAATAGAAAGAGAAGAGGGCAGGCACAGAAAAAGAATGATAAAGGCTAAGGAAGAAGTAGGCAGCACTACATCAAGTGAGTGGATGATGGTCGCCAAAAAATACAAAGGAGAATTACTAACACGGACTTTTGTAAAGAACTACAAGAAGAATTAAATAAATTTCATGAATGGAGTAATAAATGGGAAATGGAATTCAGTGTGGACAAGTGTCATGTAATCAAGTTTGGTAAAAGTGGGAAAAGACCAGATTGGGATTATAAGGTAGGAAGTAAAACCCTACACATATCAGAAAGAGAGAAGGACTTAGGTGTGAGTATCAATAACAGACTATCTCCGGCTGACTACATAAATGAGAAGGTACGGAATACACTGCTTGCAAATATGAGAATAGCATTCACATACATAAATGAAGACATGCTGAGGAAGATGACATCCTTCATCAGACCAACCCTAGAGTATGCATCAGTAATCTGGAATCCTCATCTCAAGAAACACACAGGTAAGATTGAAAAAGTTCAAAGGGCCACTACAAGATGGGTACCAAGCTTAAGGGATCAGCTATGAAGAAAGACTAGAAAAACTGAATCTGCCAACACTACAGGAGAGAAGGAAAAGAGGAGACATGATTATGCTATATTAATGCATATCAGGGAAGGAGAAAATAGACATAAATGAATATATAACCTATGGGAAAGCATCGCAATAGGACACTGCAAAAAACTGCATAAAAAGAGAGGTGATAAAGACGTAAGGAAACTTGGTTTCCCAAACAGGGCAATTGAGCAGTGGAATGCACTGCCGAATGAAATAGTGTGTGCCAAAACAATTCGTAAATTTAAGGAGATGTATGATGAATATGGTTTAAGACACGGGGACACTACGAGCTTGACTCATTCCTGTAAAGATACAATTAGGTAAGAACAATTAGGTAAGAATACTCACACACACTTGTTGTATGGACATAATTATGGGAGCATCCAGAGGATGGGCCCCGGGACCCAGTCCCTCCTATTTCATACGGTATATACTGGTAGTCACTGAAATACATAAGAGTGGACATGCACATAAGAAGAGAGGATAACTGCAGTAGGCTGGTTGGCCCATATTAGGCAGCTCCTGGATGAGTAACTAAATTACTAGAATGAAATTAGGATAGCAAAGTAGAAGGCTCTCCCCGCCCTTCAAGCCCTCCAGCCAAAGCCGGCAGGAAAAAGTCAGAAAGAACACCACGCACTATAGAAAACTGACATGGACATTTTATAGGAAGGTATGAAAGGAGAAAATAGGCTATTATTATGTCCGCATCCCACACTGCCACAGGCTCCAACAGCAGTAGTACAGTACAGGAAGGATGTTGCCCAGTGAGTTGTTCTTCCTATGGTCAGCCTTTGGGTGTACGGCATACAAGATGAACTGAAGCAAAAATAAACACTGGCTTCTTAGAGTTCACTGTATTTTCCAAATAATTCCACTTAATGTTTTCCAACTTCACTTCACTATTCTCACAAGCACTGGAACTATACAAACTTTACTAACTGCAATTACACTTAATGCTTTACAACACTTCACTGTTATTACACTTAATGCTTGAAAACACTTCAATGTTCTTACACTTAATGCTTGACAACACCTCACAGTTATTACACTTAATGCTTGACAACACTGTTATTACACTTAACCCAAGGCATCCTGACGATGTTGGGGTACGTCGCAATGTTTCGTCACGGTGACAACCGACGACAAACCCATATGTTATGCAATTGCAAGGTCAGTCACTTGCACATTTTTCAAGTTTCATGAGTGATTTTTGATAGACATATGTGGGAGACCTTTGTCTACCTGCTGTCAAGTGGGGATACTGCCTGGCCCCACCTGACCCCCCTCCCCCCCACACTCGGCAATTCACCTGTTAGCAGTGACCTGGCCAGTAAAGACATGTCGTGCCACGGTCTCTCCAATGACGAAATTCACAGTGAAAGTGACTCCTGAGGTGGAGAACAAGGGAATAAACAAGCTAGAGGAAGAAACAAAAAGAAGTGATAATGTGGTAATGTAAAGGAAGGTGCCATATGTTGAGTGAACAACGCTTATATTGCCTATATTACTGTGTGAAAACCAATATACTCTTGTACTACATAAAAATGCATACCAAATAAATAAATAAATATGTAATTTAAAGTGGCAAATTAGTTAACCCTCCCATAGTTCATTTTCTTTGAAGCCAGATACCCTCAGAGAGAATGAAAAGGTAAGCATGACTCACCTGTAGCAACATTTATAAGCTCAGGAGGGCGATTTCTCTATTATTTTTCGGTGTTTCTCACCAAAAGCGGAGGTTTGAGCAAAAAAAAAAAAAACAGAAATTGGTCGGGATTGGGGGGGGGGGAGGTCAGAGGTGGAAAATCGTCGGGACGTGACGGATTAATTCTTGACAACACTTTACTGTTTTCACAAGTATGGAAATTATACAAACTGACACTGGACTGAACACCGACTAAACTTCACTCAAACTGAACTTAAATCTGACTAAACTTCACTCAAACTGAACTGAAACCTGACTAAGCTTGCAGTAGACTCATCCTTATCCTTATATAACCTTCCTTGCTTCTCCAACATTTAAAGACATTCTAGGCCTGTACCTGCCCCTAGCAACAACAGTTACCAACTCGGAGACAACCAAAATATGCCAGAGTCTTCTTACTTTACTTAACACTTTAAATCATTTACCAAACTTAAATTTAACGAACAATCACGTAAATAAAACATTATAGAGAAAAAGAGCACAAAAATTAATGCATAACTTATGAAATAACTACGTTCATAACAGCAAGCAAACTGGCAACTCTGACTCATACCGATACCGGAACTGCCGCACGTGAAACGCCAAGAAGCTTCTCGAGCTCCTAATTGGCAAATCTCGCTGTGTAACACTACCCTCTCCCTAGTTCTTTGTCGTCTCGACAAAACTACACAATATATAAAAACATAAACCTTAATCCTAATGAAACATCTAATTACTGTATACACGAAATAATCCTTCAACTTATCAGGCATTCTTCTGTGCCACTTCTGACAATGTCCTTGCTCCTCTACACAGTCCACTCCTTCTGGAAGGTCTTGTTCCTCTTCCTGATTCACTTCCTTTGGGAAACTGTCACCATCCTCTTGCACTTCAGCCCCTTGGTCCTCATGTTCTCTCTTCCACTTGTTGCAAGCCACTTTCCGATGTCCTGGCTCCTTATAATACCAGCAGCCTCCTCCGGTCTTCTGCTGTTCCCTGTTCCACTTGTAGCAGTCCTCTTTTCTGAGTCCTTGCTTTCCACAGTATCGGCAACTTCCATCAAATTTTTCCATTTCACATACTTGCCCCCTTTCTTGCCTTGAATCCTGCACTACGATCTGTCTGGAAAGTGGACGCACTGGACCTGACATAGGACTCAAACTCTGGAGCCCTGGCAAGTGCTTCTTGCATGCATCTGGGTTGTGCCTGCTTCACCTGCACTTTCAACTCTGTGCTGTCAAGAGGATCAATGAACTGGTCCCTCAGAAGAATAGCCAACAGGTTAGGTGCAGCTCCAGGGTACGCTTTATATGCCATACTCTCCAGGTCATCGAGCAAGCTGCTGTAGGGATTCTCCACGAGCCCGTACACAGCTCTGCAATCTTGCTCTGTAAACCTCATACATGGGTCCATATCTGCGCTCCAGCACTTTTACAAGGGACTGATAACTATTCTTCTCCATCACTGACATCTGACCCAGAATTTCCATTGCAGCACCCTTGTTATGCTACGTATTTGTGGGACGGTTTCTTGTCCTTCAAACACGCAGGCTACAGCGGGTCCTTATTCTAGACCGGGTCGGCAATTTTTAGGGAAAGGACTGGACACTGAAACAAGGCAGTAACTGTTACACACATGTATTACAAATATCTTTCCAGAAACAATAGTACATCAATAAACATACATCAGATGCTGGGTTTGCCAGGGATGGGTTAACACAAGATTTTACTTGAATAAAAGTCTGTCTCTATGCCGGCTTAGGGAAATTATGGTAGTATTCACCCAGCACTTATTGCAATTAGATTACACTTACAATTCAAGACACAGGAAAGCACTTGTTACAATTTCCCTTATTAGTATAGCACCGATACACTGATACAATTTACGTTAACACCTGGTGTCGATAGACACTTACCTGGCCTATAGCCTACCTTGGTTAGAGTCTACCATGCTACGATACACCGTGGGGGGAGACTGAGGTATTTCCATTCATTACCGTGGTGTTTCACTTGTGTGCCTATACACTGGGGAGGGAGAAGTTACATGAAAAAGGGAAAGGCATGATTAATATGATATTGTTGTTCTGTTGGTGTCTGGCGTTTCACTTGCGTGCCGGTACATGGCACGTTCTATATGATATTATTGTTCTGTTGGCCACTGGAGTGTATCATTCACTGGGGAGGGGTACACGGGACTCCACTCGAGGTATACACTAGGCCAGGAGGACAAATGTGCTCATCCAGTCTTACACTCTGGGTTCCTGGTCAATTTACCACTATGACACACTATAAGTAATCACTAGCATACACATACATCTGGGTTTAAGACAACATGCACTATTTAAGTCCACTTGATGCACTATCACTGAGGGGCCGTAGATCAGTTCCTCCATCTGGAGGAATGACAGAGTGGCACACCCTGGTTGAGGCCCCACACGTAGACAGGGGGCTAGGGACTCGGCCCGAAGACAGCCAGGAGATGGGCCTAACGCTGAGTCTAGGAGAGACTCAGAGTGGTCTCACCAACAGGTAAGTTGCGCCCTGGTGTTCGGGGCAACTCCCGGGGTGACTGGGAACCCAGGGCACAGGAACCCAGGGTGGCTGGATTGCGGCAACGGCTGGAGGGCGGTGTTGCCGTCAGGATCGCCGGGCGAGAACCTTGGGCTGAAGGAGTGGTGGACCGGTCTGGTCGTCAGCTGCCACATCTGCTAGGGCTCTGCCTTGGCTACTGCTCACACGGTTGGAGTCGTAGGGAACCAAGACCTCGGATGAGGCCTTGCCACAGCTCAGGGGACGGGTCCTCTCGGGCTACAGGATCGCCTGTGGAAGAGAAGCAGACAGTGGCCAGCTCAAACTCCGGGCTGACGTGACTAGTGGCCAACGTCGTAATGGCATAGGAGACTGCAGCTTCTGTGCAGCTAATGGCCTGCTCTACCTCTGGCTGGACGCGACTAGAGGCCAATATCGTAGTGGGATAGGGAGTTGTAGCTCTGGTGCGGCTAGGGGCCTGTACCATGGAGCACAGAGGACTAGCAGCAGAGGGACAGACAATGGCCAATCCTGCATCAAACCCAGCATAGCTTGTAGCGGATACTGCGACGCTGCTCTGGGGGGCACAACTGTTGGAAGCAGACAGCTGTTGGCCTGTCCTACACGACTGACATGATTTACGGCCTGTGTTGCGGCCCTGTAGCAACTGGGGAATGGACTAAGGCTGGTTCTATCCCTTGCCAGGTACAACTATCGCCAGTACCACGGTGCTGCGTGGAGTTGCTAACTACACCCCTTACCTGCTGAGTGAAATTCTGGCCAGAGACTAGGTGACGGTGACTGCTACCTTCCCAGGGCATCGGTTGGGAGTAAGAGGGGTGTCGGGGAGAGGTACAGGTGTACCGTTCCTGTTTGGAGCTGCTCGGTGTTAGCGGCAGGCCCAAGGTAGTTCTTGGGGGGTTGGGGGTGCTGGCTCCGGCCGTCGCTTCGTCTGTGGCTCCTGTCTGTATTTCACCACCCTCTCCTGTGAAACAGTCACTACCATGTGACTGGAGGTGGTACAGGTTGGTGTTGGATGTCTGGTGGTAGGGTCAGAGGTGATACAGGAATGTTGTTTAGTGGTCCGTTGGTATGCTGGACTGTAGGTGGTGGGAGAAGGTGACGCGAAGGGTGGACGGGTGGTTCGACCGTTGGAGGAGTCGCAGTACGAGGTGTGTACTTCTGACGGGTTGGTGTCGCTCAAAGGTCGGGATCCAGGTGATCCGTGTGATGCGCATGGTGGTGGTGGTGGTTGTGGTTTGGAGGTGAATGCTGGCCAAGGGTAGCCCGGAATGGTGTATATGGCCGGCTGAGCGTGGGGGTGGTGTTCCCTTGGAGTGTGGCTGGGTGGGTTTTGCCATGTGAGCCAAGAAGTAGGGATGGTGATGGAGGTGGTATTTGTGGGTGGGGTGGGCGGTTGGCTGTCGGAGGGTGATGGGGTGGGCGTAGGTGTGGAGATGTAATGGGTAGGCTGGTGTGAGACTCGACTGGAACGGGTGGTGGTGGTGGTTAGACGGGGAGTGGGCGGTGACGGGGAATGGGGAGGGAGAGTGGGGGCAGGCGGAGCGGGAGACGGTGAAGTGCGATTGGCTGTCGTGAGGATGGGGCGGGGGCTATGTTGGGAGTGGAGCGTGGGGTGGTTGGTGTGGTAATTTCCATGGGGGAAGGATGAGCACGTGGTGTGGTTGGTGTGGTGATAGCTGGGGAACGCGGTGGTGGTGAGGGTGTTGTGCGTGGGAGCGGTGCAGGAGTTCTGGGCAGTGAGGGGGTGGTGGAGACTGGCAGGGATGGGGATGGGGAGGAGTAGTAAAGGAATGGCTCGTCGTGGGGAGTTGAGATTGTTGATTTGGCTTGGGTAGTCGGTGAGGTGGTGGAGGGGGTGGTAGAGTCTTTGGCGGGGCGGACGTTGTGATTTCTGTAGGTGTGGGTGGCCCTGTCGTGGTCAGTGGTGACCTGGAAGGGGTTGGGGACTCTATTCATGGTAAAGGGTCCAATGAAACGGGGTGCAATTTTGTTGGGGGTGGGGAGGCGGGCGACAAAGACCTTATCGCCGGGTTTGTAAGGGTTGGCGGGGGAAGTATCGGTTTGGGTGTCTTGGTGTGTGTGCAGGTGCTGCAATCGGCATTTTAGGTGCTGCATGGGGTCGATGGTTGGGGAAGGAGTGGGGGGTTGGAGGTGCTGTTGGAAAGGGAGGGCGAGTGGTGCTTCACTGAAAAAATGCTCGTGGGAGGTGATGCCATCGTCATGGGGAAGGTGTTGATTCCCCACTGGATGATTTTGACATGCACCGGCCATTCTTGATCTTGGGTGTCTTGGATGCAGGTCCTGATCTGATTCAGCAGGGTACAGTGACTCCTTTCACATACCCCATTTCCTTGGGACCAGTAGGGGGAAGAGTGGGAAATGGAGGATCCGAAGAGGGCGGATAGTTCCTTCCAGATTTGCCCTGTGAATTCTGGGGTGTTATCAGAGTGAATGGCCTAGGGAACGCCAAAGAAGGGGAAGATGTGGTGCATGAGGGCGTCGGCTGTTGCGACGGTGGTGTGTTCCTTAGCCGGACAAGCAATCAGGAACCTGGAGTAGACATCAATGAACGTTATGATGTATTTGTAGCCGGATCTATTTAGTAAGGGTCCGACGACATTGACAGACAATAACTGCCAAGGTTTGTGGGCAGAGATTTTCTGGCAGGACCCGCGGAACGGTTGATGTCCTTTTCCAGGCAGCATGCCCGACACGCATGGGTGACACACTGGGTGAGAGTCGTAGGGTTAGGGGCCCAGTAGGGGCTGTTGAAAACCTGGGTCAGTTTTTTTGTACACAGGTGAATCACATTGTCTGAGTGGAGGTGGGTGAGGACGTCTATCACGGAGTCTGGATCCAGGACAAGGTGGCCCGATGGTGTGAAAAGTTGGTCTCCTTGCAGGTGAAGTTTTGGAAACAGGTGTGGAGGGATACAGGGGGGCCGGTCTTGGTCTTGCCAGTGCCGGATCAGCTTGGACTAAGGGAGTAAAGATTGTACTGGCAGACGGGAGAGGGCGTCGGCGTTGGTATGCAACTTCTCGGTTTGGTAAGCAATCTCATAGTCAAACTGTTCGAGCACTTCGCGCCAGCGGAGGAGCTGGGCATTCTGAGTGGCTGATTGCCGAAGCCACTGAAAGGACTGGTGGTCCGTGATCACGGTGACCCTGGTGCCGGATAGGTAGTCCCTGAAGTAGTCAAGGGCCCAAACGATACCCAGACACTCACGCTTGTTTGCAGTGTAGTTTCGTTCAACTGGGTTTAGGGTGCGGCTGGCGCAAGCTATGGTGTGCTTATGCCCTTCCTGGACCTGGCCTAGGACAGCGCCTATGACTACCAGCGAGACGTTGGTGTATAATCTGAAGGGAAGGTTGTAGTTCGGGAGCGCGACGATGGGAGCGGAGACGAGTTTTTCCTTTAAGGTCTGGAATGAAGTTACCTGGTCGTTGCTTCAAAGGAAGGGCTTGCCCTTCTTAGTTATGTCATGTAGGGGCTTGGCTATGTCGGCGAATCCTTTGATGAACTGCTGGTAATACGACGCAAGTCCCAGGAAAGCGCGGACTTGGTGGACGTCCTGCGGGAGGGGTTGGTCGGCGATGGACCTTAGCTTGTCGGGGTCCGCAGAGATGCCTTTCCCAGAGACAATGTGTCCTAGGAAGGTGACAGAGTGGGCTGCCAGGACACGCTTGGCGGGCTTGAGTTTCAGTCCGGCCTGACATATATGTTGGAACACCTGCTGGATGTGGCCCAGGTGATCGGCCCATGTCTTGCTGAAAACTATTACATCATCGAGATACGCCAGGCAGACTTCCCAGGTTAGGCCGCTGAGGACAGACTCCACGAGGCGAGAGAAGGTGGCCAGGGCGTTGCATAGCCCGAACGGAATAATACTGAACTGTCGTGCCGCTACCCAGGTGTCGTTACGGTATTTCTCGGGAATATATTCTCCCGTATTTAATACTGAGTGGTAACGTGGTTTAACTCCGCCTCGACACTGGCAACGCGCGACATGGGGGACTTCACTAACATGCCCCGACACACATGTACTTAGAACTGGGAACTGGAAGAAGTGAAAAAGTAATATGGCTTTTCTAGGCTTTAATTACAAAATAGTATTTACAAAAATCTACAAATAACTCTGAGGTAATTCCCACCTCATTTCACTACACGTGCATAAGTACCTAAAAACCGCACATACACGTCTACTCTTAAATCACTTGAATATTAACACTATTTTAATAAAGCAAAGCCAGTCTTGTAAAAAATCACTAGTGCTGTTATATATATATAGCACTCTTTACTCATTCATATATATGAAATCACTGTTACATCAGTATAAGAAAAACACACTTAAACATTTAAAATCTTAACTCCCTCCGTTTCAAACTAGGAGTCCTTACTAGTTCTTAGACTCCTTCCGTTTTCTAACTAGGAGTCCTTACTAGTTCCCAGACGACAGACAAATAAATAGCACTGCTAGTCGGTTATACCCGCGGTCACAAAGCATGTACTTTCACTTACTACCAGTAATGCTCGCATGCTGACTCCCTGGAACTTTACTCTCGGCTATACAGCGACGTCTCTGCACCAAGC
>JAGKTI010000249.1:0-16286 GCA_018397915.1 Birgus latro | reverse complement strand
GTCAGCTCGGTTCTCACACCGCAAAATCCCGTAGTCAGCACACGCTCTCACGGTCTGAACTGCCTAGCCAACACTTTTCCTGTGTAAACAACTCGACCAACACCACCCGCACTACCCCTCTCTCTCTCTCTCCTCCTTCCTCCATTTATCTCTTCCTCTCAACCTCTCTTCCTTATTCCATCTCCCTATTGCCCACAGCTGTACACAGAATCCATCGAACTTCTACTCTTTCTCCCCTGTCCGCCTTTCATCCTAAACTCACTTCCGGCAGGCGGTGTCACTTGTACACCTGTCACAGCTGTGTGTCTTACATCTGCCCGAGGGGATGCATGTCGGCTTCCCGACAGAACTGATGATGCTTCCCATTACTTGTGGAAAAGGCCGTTTACTCTTGATCTCGGGGGTGGACGGGGACCTGCCAGTATCCTGACTGGAGGTCCAGCGTGGAGAACCAGGTGGAGCCGTGCAGGGAGTCCAGGGAGTCGTCTATGCGGGGGAGGGGATTGGCATCCTTGATGGTGAAATCGTTTAGACGGCGGTAATCTATACAGAATCGTAAAGTGCCGTCTTTTTTCCAGACGAGGACGACGGGGGAAGACCAGGGGCTGGTGGAAGGTGTGATGATACCGGCGTCCAGCATTTCGTGGACCTGCCTGTCTTCTTCGGCCCCTTGGTGTGGGTTCTTCTGGCGGGAGGGTTGCTGAATAGTGGGCCCGGTGGTGTAAATTTCGTGGGCCAGGTATGTCGTATGTCCCAAGTCGGCGGGCCCCATAGGAAAAAGGTCTTGATATTCAAGCAGCAGGTGGTGTAGGGTCTCTGCTTGATGGAGGGACAGGTGATCAAGTAAAGGGGGAAGAGGGGAAGGGTTTGAACTTAGGGACGGGGCGTTGCACGGCTCAGCCATCTCTAGGTTGCCGATCAGGAGTCCTCTTTGCAGGGTGAGAGGTGTGGCGCCAGGTTCGCCACTTTGATGGTGTTGAAGTGTGGCGGGAGGAATGTCGGCAACGTCAGGCAGGCGGAAAGTGGCCCTGTGGGGACGTTTGGAGAGAAGAGTGAATGGGTCCCCATGGGCTTATTGATCTGCATCCAAGCTTCGTGGTGGGGGGGAATAGTCAGGGTGGATGCGACAGTCGCAGGAAAAGTGGGGTAAGGAGGAGCTGGGGCATGAGAAGGGGGAGGAGGAGGAGGAGGAGGGTCGTCGTCTTGCTGCATGCACATGCAGAGGGCCTGGGGCTGTCGAGGGGGTGGCTGGAAATGAAGTCATCTCCCGTGGCAGTCAATGTGGGTGTGCATCTTTTGGAGCAGGTCCAACCCCAAGTAGCCATCGTAAGCATTGCAAGACGAGTCGAAAACAATGAAGGGATAGTAAGTGGAGGCTGGTTGGTGAGTCTTGGTTTGTAGGGCCCGAGTCTCCCAACGGATAGGCAAGGGACCTTCTCCCGAGTCTATGAGGTGGGGTGAAGAGGGGAAAAGGGGGCCGAAAGTCTTCCTATGGCAGGGTGGGAGTAGAAATGCGTGTACAGGCAGGGCCTGGCAGCTCCCGTGTCTACCAGAAGTCTTGCCTGGACCCCCTGTAGCCTCATTTTGTCATAGACTGGGGGCTGGTACATCGTCGTGGAGGCCCCCACCGCTGTGGGGCGGTGCAGGGGCAGTCCTAAAAATCCAACGGCAGCTCTAGGGCCGTGTTGGTGTTAGCATCGCCTGGCGCACAGCTTGGGTCAGGTTCCTCGACGAGAGGGAGGGCCAAAGTTAGCAGGATTTTCCTCTACCGCCAGAATTTGGCGGCACCCTGGGAGATTAGCTCTTGTTCTGCGCGCTGCCTTCAATTGCTCACGTATATCGTGAAGTGGGCAGCGGCTGTTACAGGCTGTGAATTCCCGCGGATTGATTGTGATGAGATTGGTAGTTTCCTTTTGTGGCGGCTGTTTCTTGGTAGGGTGGGATCTTGGGAGAGCTGGGGCAGGGACGCCTGGTGTCGAGGCTGGATGGGGTTGGTGTGGTAGAGAGAAAGATTTCGTGGGGAACCGGCTAACGACCCCGATGTGTTGTGTGTCGGGGCGTGCTGCGAGGAGGCGGCGAATGGGTTGGACATCGCGGTGCAAATTTCCTGCCAGATCGTGTATAGTGAAATGTTTCATTGTGCCCGGAAGGACTCTAAGGAGGGTGTTGAATATGTGCTCGTCCCGGGCCTCTATGTCGGCATCCGGGTACGCGGCAGTGACAAGTCACCGATCTTGGATCAATGTGTTGTCCAAGTCACCATCATATTTCAAGGTGTCGAGTTGTGACATCGTGACAACTTTCCCTAATGATGGGGTAATAGCTTCTGTTACAATTTTTGTAAATCTGGCCCATATGAGATCTGGGAGTATTTTTTGGTGCTATACTAGCTACCGCCTTTCCCAGGTGAGGTAGAGTGACAGTTATTTTCTGTGTATCATTATCATACCCGATGTCTAATAACGGCTTGACCATATCTAAGTATGTAGTGATGTCACATTGTTCTGGATCGAATTTTGGTAGGGGTACATGTATTAGCTGCCATTTTATTTTTTTTTCTTCCAGTCCTTCTTTCCACTGTCCGGGTCAAGAATCACCGCTGGCCACCAGTGTTATGCTACGTATTTGTGGGATGGTTTCTCGTCCTTCAAACATGCAGGCTACAGCGGGTCCTTATTCTAGACCGGGTCGGCAATTCTTAGGGAAAGGACTGGACACAGAAACAAGGCAGTAACTGTTACACACATGTATTACAAATATTTTTCCAGAAACAATAGTACAACAATTAACATACATCAGATGCTGGGTTTGCCAGGGATGGATTAACACAAGATTTTACTTGACTAAAAGTGTGTCTCTATGCCGGCTTAGGGAAATTATGGTAGTATTCACCCAGCACTTATTGCACTTAGATTACACTTACAATTCAAGACACGGGAAAGAGTGGCACGCCCTGGTTGAGGCCCTACACATAGACAGGGGGCTAGGGGCTCAGCCCGAAGAAAGCCAGGAGATGGGCCTGACGCCGAGTACCGGAGAGACTCGGAGTGGTCTCACCAACATGTAAGTCGTGCCCTGGTGTTCGGGGCAACTCTTGGGGTGACTGGGAACCCAGGGCACAGGAACCCGGGGTGGCTGGACTGTGGCAATGGCTGGAGGGTGGCTTCCGGGGGCCGACCCGTCAACGTTTCGCATGGGAGTGGTTAGAGGGCTGTGGTAGGGGGTGTGCCCTTCTGCTGGAGTACAGGGCTCAGGCCTAGGGGCTGGGCCCAAACAGGGACAGTAGGCGCACTTGCCTGCGCTTACCCTGCCGGCGAAGAGGTCATTGTGTGGGGCTAGGGAGGTCTCGCCCCTGGATCCTGGGGACTCCTTGGCTGGTCCTGGGGTTGCGGTCTCGCTGCTGAGCCACCGTCAGGTGTGGGCTGCAGCAGCTCGGGGCGGCAGAGTCCGACGAGGCTGGGGTCGTCGGGGGTCGAGGGAGAGGGCTAAGACTCCAGACACAAGGGGTCCTTGCCAGGCTTCCTCCAACTGCTGGTTGAGGGGGAGGATGTCCCTGTGGGGAGAGAGGGGGAGGGCACTTGCCGTGACCCTTTCATTTTGTTCTTTTTGTGGTGTGGCAAGGTGGCTGTCACTGTACCTCCTTCTGCGGAGTTCGAGCAAGTGTGGATAGTGTCCGCCTCCTCCCCATGTGTGACAAGGTGGCCGTCACCCGGTGTGAGTGATTGCGGGAAGGTGGCCGTCACTACCTCCTTTTGTGGAGTTTTAGCTAGTGCGGCTGGTGTCCATCTCCTCCCCGTGTGCGGCAAGGTGGCCGTCACCCGGTGTGAGTGAGTGCGGAAAGGTGGCCGTCACTATACCTCCTTTTCTTGAGTTAGAGCAAGGGCAGCTGGTGTCCGTGTCCTCCTTGTGTGCCGCAAGGTGGCCTTCACCTGGTGTGAGTGAGTGCAGCAAGTTGGCCATCACTATACCTCCTTTTGTGGAGTTATAGCAAGGGCGGCTGGTGTCCATGTCCTCCTCGTGTGCGGCAAGGTGGCCGTCACCCGGTGTGAGTGAGTGCAGCAAGGTGGCCATCACTATACCTCCTTTAGTGGAGTTAGAGTGAGGGCAGCTGGTGTCCGTCTCCCCCCCATGTGCGGCAAGGTGGCCGTCACCCAGTGTAAGTGTGGCAAGGTGGCCGTCACTCTAACTCCTTTTATGGAGTTATAGCGAAGGCGGCAAGGTGGCCGTCTCCTCCCCGCATGCGGCAAGGTAGCCGTCACCCGGTAAGGCTGAGAGAGGGAAGCAGCAAGAGGGCGGCTGGTGGCCGGCTCCAGGGTGCTGTCTGGGGCTAAAGGAGTAGCCCCACCCTGATCCTGGTGATGGCTGGTCCGGCGGAGGTGTAATTCGCTGTGACTGTAAACTCTGAGGCGAGTTACCTGAGAGCCAGAGGGGCGCGTGGGAGAGACGCAGGAGCGCCCGTCTTGTATGGAGCACGCACCGCTCATTTTCGCTCCCTGGGTATCTCCTCCTGGGGTGGGTGTCTTGCCCAGGTAAGGTTGATGAGGAGCTTTGGTATTTCGCCATGCATTGATGCTCCACATTTCACCACCGTCGGTGGTGAAAAGTCATGTCCCCGTGCCTGGAGGTGGTAGGTGTAGGTGGCGGCGGACTGGTGTTGTTGTGCGAGGTGTTGTAGGAGGGAGGTCCAATGGGAGGTGAAGGAATCTGGTTGGTGGCTACTGGTAAAGGTGACGAACAGTGTGGAGGGTTGGGGTGATTCCTGGATGAGGTGCCGTAGGTGGAGTGTTCCCCGAACGCGTTATTTCTTGCCTGTGATGGGGACCCAGGTGACACGGCGGATTTTCATAGTCGGAGATGGTGTGGTGGTGATGGTGGGCTGTGGCTGAATGCTGGCCACCAATGGGAGGGCTGGCATTTTATGCCGTTGGTTGGCAGTGGTGATGTCCCTTGGGAGTACGGGTGGCTGGGCTGTTATCATAGCTTGGTGAATACGGTACATCACTTGGTTTGTGTCTGGCGGCGTCGGGGTGGTGGGTGGCGATGGGGAGGGGGTGGCGGTTTATTGCTGGGGTGGCTGTGAGACTCGCCCAGATCTGGTTACGGAGGTGGTGAGTTTGGGTATGGGTGGGGAGGGATGTGGTGGTGTGTGGGATGTGGAGCGGCAGGTGATTGGTGGTGGAGGTCGTGGGGATGGAGCGAATGGTGGGATGGTGGGGGTAGGAGGGGGTTTTGCCGGTGGAATGCAGCGTGGAGGGGATAGTATGGGTTGTGCGGTAGGTGTGAGGTGCTTAGGACATGGTGGTGTGAGGAGAGGTGGTGGATTAAGGGTTGCGGAATGCGGTGCGCAATGAGGCTCAGGACAGGTAGCATAGGTGTGCGAGTGAGGTGATGCGGTCGGTGTCGGGGACGGGGGAGGTAGGGGTGTTTGGAGCGTTGTGGTTTGGCCAGGGGTGGCGTATGAATTGCACAGGTGTTGCTTAGCGGGGGCAAAGTGGTTGGAGAGCTGTGGGTGGAATGTCTGGGGCCTGGTGGTGGGACTGTGGGCGGTGTTGGGCTTTCCAGATGGGGTGGCTGTGTTGGTGGTGTTGCTCCGGCAGCGCTAGGCGAGAGGTGAGTTGGGGTCGTTGGAGGGGATGTGGGGGTAGGTGAGGGGATGGTGGTGTATCTTTCTGGTAGTCGGGAAGTTCACCCTGAGCTGGTAACGGTAGTGGTAAGTGTGCTTGGAGGTGCCGTAGTGGAGGTGGTTAGGGGTGGTGGATGTGTACTGGAGCACGGTGGTGTGGCTGGGGGTGAGTCAGGAGTTGTCTAGTCTGGTGGCTGGGCTGGTGAGAGCGGTGTGGTGGCGGGGGATGAGGTGAGGTCACTTGGGAAGGGGATGGGGTGGGTGAATATGCAGAGGAGGGAAAGGGAGTGGAAGAAAGGGTGTCTGACTCAGATGTGAGATTTAGGGTTGTGAGAGCTTGTGAGGTGGGTGGTGAGAGGTGATAGGTGGGAGATAGTAAACAGAACGATATAGTTTCATAAGGTGGGTTGGAGGAGCAGAAGGTGGGGGTTTCGGTGGGCCTGTTAAGGTGGAAGCAGGCCTCATGTTAAGGGAGAGTAGGAAGGGAGGAGGCGATAATAGCGGGGAAAGTGGTGTGTGGGAAAGTGGGAAAGTTAGGAGTAGGAGAGGGTAAAGTAGAAGACGTAGAAGGAGGAGAGTGAGCTCAGGGAAAAGGTGGGGAACTTCTTTTCCGCCGAGGTCTGCTTTTCCTAAGCTCGGCGCCTTTGTTGGTAAGGAGAGATACCTCACGGCGCCAGGAGGCCACCTTACATTGGGCAGCGTTTAGCTGCTCCTGGATGTTGCATAGAGGGCATCGGTGGCTGCATGCAATGAATTCCCACGGGTTACTGGAAATTAGATTGGGGATGGAGGGGACCGGTGGAGGACTTGGTTGGGCTGGAGGTGGCCCTGGGTTGTGGTGTGGAGCCATTTCTTGGGTTACGGCGCCGATGTGCTGAGGGGTGGAACGTGCAGCCAGTAAGCGTCACATGAGTTGGATATCTTTATCCAGGTCTTCCGCTGGGTCATGTATGGTGAAGTGCTCCCTGATAGAACTGGGGAGGATCCTGATCGGGGTATCGAAGATGTGTTGATCCCGGGTTTCCTTAGTACAGTCTGGGTATGCGGCGATGATGAGTCACCTGGCCTGGACGAGTGAGTCATCGAGGTTTTGCGTCGTAGGTTAGGGAGTCGAGCTGAGACAATGCTATGACTATATAAAAATGGGGTGACTGCTTGGGTCACTAGTTGGGTGAATTCTGCCCATGTCAGCTCCGGGTCGACTTTAGGTGCAATTTACTATTTTTTTTTTTTTAATGCGAGGAAGAAGGAACCAAAGGCCACGGGCCCGTATACTGTACTTCCAAGAAAAAACAAAAACAATATGAAAAAGAGCCAAATTCAAGATCCATTCATTTCGAGATGCTTGGACACACTGCGTTTGAAAGACTGGAGATCATAGGATGTAGGGAATACAGACAGAGGAAGACAGTTCCAGAGTTGACCAGTTGCATAAATGAAGGACTGGGAGTAACGGTTAACTCTTGCATTAGAGAGTTGGACAGAAAAGGGATGAGAGTTTGTTGGTAGATGGGTGTTACGTGCCCGTCGTAGAGGTGGAGGGATGCAAGCAGACAATTCAGAGGAACAGTGACCGTTGAAGTAGTGATATAAAAGGGATAAAGATGCAACAGTACGGCAAAGAGACAGGTGTTGAAGGGAATCAGTAAGAGGAGGAGAATTAATGAGATGAAAAGCCTTTGACTCCACACTATTGAAAAGAGCTGCATGTGGGGAGCCTCCCCACGTGAGAGTTGTACTCCACACGGGCGAATAAAACCCCTGTACAGAGTCAACAACTGTGCAGGGGTAAAGAAAGTTCGGAGTCAGCTTAGCACACCTAATCTCTTGGAAGCAGATTTTACAAGAGATATAATATGTTCTTTCCAAGATAAATCTCGAGTGAGTGAAACCTCAAGCACGTTCAAGGATGATGCAGGACTGAGTTGGACATTATTAAACATTAGTGTGTAATTCTGTGGAAGATTTTGTCGGGTTGATAGGTGTACAAACTGAGTCTTTGATGCATTAAAAACAAGATTATTTTTACCCCAGTCAGAGATACGAGCCAAGTCAGACATTAGGTGTGCCATAACCTCATCCCTTGTTTCTTGAAGTAACTGCTGTGATGGAGGTTGCGAGAAACGAATGGAAAGGTGAAGGGTGGAATCATCAGCGTATGAGTGGATAGGGTTAGATGTACAGCTTAGAAGGTCATTGATGAATAAAAGGAAGAGAGTTGGTGATAGGACAGAGCCCTGAGGAACACCACTATTTGTAGATCTAGGAGAAGAACTATGGCCGTCTACAACAGCGGCTATAGAACGACCAGAAAGGAAGCTAGAGATGTAGGCACAGATAGAAGGATAGAAACCGTAAGAGGGCAGTTTTTAAATTAAAGATTTATGCCAGACTCGATCGAAAGCCTTTGAGATGTCAAGTGCAGTGGCAAAGCTTTCACCAAAGTCCAGAGAGGAGGATGACCAGGAGTCTCAAAGGTAGGTGAGAAGATCGCCAGAGGAGCGTCCCTAACAGAACCCATACTGACGATCAGAAAGAAGGTTGTTGTAGGAAAGATTTTTCTGTTAAGAAGTGACTCGAAAACTTTCGAGACACAGCATGTTAAAGCAATTGGACGATAGTTAGAGGGTTGGGAATGGTCACCCTTCTTTGGGACTGGCTGAAATAGAGCAAACTTCCAGCAAGGAGAAAAGGTACAAGTTGACAGACAAAGGCGAAAGAGTTTACCTAGGCAGGGTGTAAGCACAGAAGGACAGTTTTTGAGGATCACAGGAGGGACTCCATCAGGACCGTATGCCTTTTTAGTATTGAGGCCAGTAATGGCAGAGAACACATCAGCTGAAGAAATTTTAATGTCAGCCACGAGGAAGTCAGAGGGGGAAAGTGATGGAGGAACAGCACTGGAATCGTCTAAGGTGGAATTGGAGGAGAAAGTCTGAGCAAAGAGATCTGCTTTATCAGTAGAAGAAATAGCTACAAAGCCATCAGAGTAGAAAAGAAGAGGGAAGGATGAGGTAAAGTTGTTAGAAAGGTTTTTGGCAAGGTGCCAGAAGGAGCGAGAAGAATTCGAATTGGAGAGTTGAGTGCATTTAGCACGTGTAGGAACTAGGCAAACCACACTCACCGGCCTCCCGACGTTAACTGCCAAGGCTCCCGGTTGCATACCACAGGAACCTTCCGATGACGTCATCACTCGTGACTTAGCAGGTGTGTGCGTGCGCACACACACTAACAGCATGGATGAAATTATTTTTAGCAGAGCGGAGAACAGACTTAGCGCGATTCTGGCAGAAATATAAAAATGATGTGATTCAGGGGTGGGTTGGCTCTGGTACATTTTATAGGCCCTCTCCTTGTTGCGGACAGCATTAGAACAAGCGTGAGTAAACCAAGGCTTTCTTGCATTAGTCAGAGGATATGAGAAAGGAATATTTGCTTTCATGCCCGAAAGAATAACTTCCGTAATGCGCAAGGCACACTCAGATGGCTCCCGGCCATGGAAGCAATAACCATTCCAAGGAAACTCAAAGCAGTACTGCCAGAGGGCCTCCCAATCTGTGGCTCCAAAGTGCCACAGACGGAGTTTCTTTCGAGGGTCCACAGGCCGTACCTGAGCGATAGGACAGGTTAAGGAAATAAGGTTATGATCAGAGGAGCCCAACGGAGAGAAAAGATTAACAGTGTAAGCAGAAGGATTAGTTGTTAGGAAGAGGTCAAGTATGTTGGAACTCTCTCCAAGGCAGTCAGTGATAAGGGTAGGGTGCTGTACAAGCTACTCTAGGTCATTAAGGATAGAAAAGATGTAGGCTTGTTCACCAGGTGGATCAATGAAAGGAGAGGAGAGCCAAAGGTGGTGGTGAACATTGAAATCTCCTAGAATGGAGATCAGAGAAAGGAGAAATGGATAGAATGTGTTCCATCATAGAAGTAAGATAGTCAAGGAATTTTTGATAGTCAGTAAAATTCGGGGATAAGTAAACAGCACAGATATATTTAGACAGAGAATATCAGGAAAGCCGAAGCCAGAGAGTAGAGAATTCAGAGGAATCAAGTTTAGGAACACGAGAGCAAGATAGATCGTTGCGTACGTATACACAACAGCCACCTTTGGCTTTGAAATGAGTAGAGAGAAAGTAGGAGGATACAGAAAAGGGTTTGCTATCAGTTGCCTCAGACAGCTGAGTCTCTGTGAGGAAGAGAAGGTGAGGTTTAGAGGAGGAAAGGTGGTGCTCAACAGAGCGAAAGTTAGAGGAAAGGCCGCGAATGTTGCAGAAATGAAGGAGTGAGTCAGACAGTGGTTCCAGGCAGCTCCGAGCATCATAACCGGGACTGGGGCTACTGCTCTGCCCTGCAGTGGTAGCGTTGCTGCTATTTTCTGTCTCTCTGTCTCGAAGGCTATGTCTAGCAGTGGTTTTACTACTGCCAAGTATGTGTGGATTTCATATTGTTCAGGGTCGAATTTGGGTATCTTGATGTATGGTTTTGTTGCCATTTTGCTGAAGTTTCCCTTGTTCCTCTCTTGCCACCCACCGGGTCAAGAACCGCCGCTGGCCGCCAATGTTATGCTGCGTGTTTAATCCGCCGAGTCCCACCAATGTACGATGCACGTCGGTACTTTTTTCTGCGGACAGACCCAACGACGTGCATCGTACATCACTCATTTGCAAGGCCCATTGTGTGAACATTTTTCAACATTCGCGGGTGATTTTGGGAAGACATATGTGAGGGACATTCCTCTACCTGCTGTCAAGCGGGGATACTGCCTGGCCCCACCTACCCCCCCTCTCCCCCCTCCCCCCACACTGGGCAATTTCCCATTTTTTCTTTTTTTTTTTTTATGTGTCCGACTTTGGACATAGGCTTCACAGCCTGCTATCAAGGCCCAGAACTCCTCCTTCATACCAACACCTCTACATGTCACCACTTCGGCGCTAACACCCACCGTCCATATTGAATTCATGCTAGGGCTGTCTCATACAGGACTGGTGTATTGGTATTAGCGGGGGTATTTTTACGACATGTCGGCGGGTCTTCTGGTAGATGAGTAAAACTAGATTTAACGAAATTCGAATCCTTAAATTGTTCCCTACCCAAGCGAGGATTCGAACCTGGTTCCGTCGGGACTGCAAGCCACCTCTCTACCGATCGAGCCACCGCCTAACCTGGTCAGTAAAGGTATGTTGCCCCACGGTTTCTCCAATGATGAAATTCACCGTGGAAGTGATTCCTAAGGTGGAGGATAAAGAAACAAAGAAGCTAGAGGTAGAAACACACAAAAGTGATGAGGTGGTAATGTCGTAAAGGAAGGTACCATATACTGGGGTTTTGGGTGAGTGAACAGTGCTTATAAATGCCTATATTATTGTATGAAATCCAATATAGACTTGTACTACACATAAATTCGTACCAAATAAATGAAATAAATACGTAATTTAAAGTGGCTTGAATTAGTTAACCCTTCCATAGTTCGTTTTCTTTAGCCAGGTACCCTGAAAAAGAAGGAAAACGTAAGGTTGAGTGACACCTGTAACAACATTTCTAACTTCAGGATCGCAATTTCTCTATGAATTTTCGATGTTTCTCACCAAAAGCGAAGGTTTCAGCCAAAAACCAAAAAGTCAAAAATCGGTCGGGACCTGGGGGTAGATTGGGTAAAAAACTGGTCGGGACTGGACAGGTTAAGGGCATGACTTTTCGTCTCTTAGACACGGAGCCTGGAGCGAGGGTCTCTTTCTAGACCGGGGTGGGCTCTTTTATGGCATTCAGTGGGAATAGGGCATAAACTCAGGGCAACAACCTTACACGTTGTTACTGGCGTAGAAACCCCAGTTGTGTGATAGAAATAGGAGAGGGAGATGATACGTGTACAGATAAAACAAGCCACTGAGAAATCAGTTAATCTTTTCAAATTGTGTTCTGACCTGGTGGGTCGGACAAAGGGTCACTGTGTGTACTCAGCAGTCAAAAGTTCACTGGAAATAGATTAGGAGATTATCACAAAGATCCTATTTCTGCTCCTGTCCGTGAGAAAGTAGGGTAAGCCTAAGAGGGGTGGAGCGTATTTCCAGAGTCACTGCCAATCAAATATGCCAAATCTTTCTCTGACTTTCTTGACGGCTTGTAATTGGCTATGGGTGAGCTGAGTGAGGTCCACATGGGTCGTACGAGGTACTAGTACTGTTGAGTGGCTGGAGATTATTATTTCAAATGCCTAATGGCTAAATAACCGAAAGAGGCGGAGAAACGACCTTTTATAAGCTCAATTTAGCAGAGAGAGCGTCACTTTTAAAGTCATTTTCAAAAGACACATTCATACGTCTTTGTTACAGTCACATACATTGTTCGTCACATTTTATTACACTTTTCCTCATAGTTTCTTTTTGCTCAGTACGTGATGTTAATTTCAAAAGACACTGTTTTGCACCCTTATTAGTTTATTCACTACTCTAACTACACTTGTATGATTTATTCACTTTCTCTCACCTGTTTGTGTGTGATTTATACTTGGTTTTTACCCTGTTTCCAAGCCATTCGTGTTCGGTATCTGTGAGTATTGTTTGTGTACCTACGCTCCACTGAGTTGTGATCTGGTTAGGTAGAGTACCTAGTTTATATTTGTATTACGCAGACCTATGTGTGCATTTTCCCCTTTGTAAATCGAATCCGGAATCTTTTATCGGATGTGTGTGTTATAGTGTACAGTAAAGTTAAGTTAGTCTTCTTGTGATCATTACCTTATCCCTTTTGGTGATTAATTTAAGGGTTAAGAGTGCACCTTAATATACACGTCCGTAACAACGTATATTACCACAAATTTCAATACCGTTACAATATGTATGGCACATTTTACAAGGAAATAATGTCACACACAGATAGACAGGGCTGGAGGACTTGGCAATAGGAGGGTGTGACCGGAGCTTACTGTAGTATGAGGCCCACTGGAGGGCCCAGGTCAGAGGCCTGCGTCAGGTGGCCCTAGGGTTGTTGCGGCTTCTGGGGGCGTGCTTCAGGAGGCCGACCCGTCGACGTCTCGTCTGGGAGTGGTTAGAGGGGCTGTGGTAGGGGGTGTGCCCTTAAGCTGGAGTACGGGGCTCAGGTCTAGGGGCTGGGCCCGAACAGGGAGAGTAGGCGCACTAGCCTGCGCTTACCCTGCCGGCGAAGAGATCGTCGTGTGGGGGTAGGGAGGTCTTGCCCCAGGATCCTGGGGATGCCTCGGCTGGTCCTGGGGCTGTGGTCTCGCTGCTGAGCCTTCGTCAGGTGTGGGCTGTGGCAGTTCGGGGCGGCAGAGTCCAACAGGGGCTGGGGCCGCCGGGGGTCGAGGGAGATGGCTAAGATTCCAAACACCAGTAGTCCTTGCCAGGCCTCCTTCAACTGCTGGTCGAAGGGGAGGATGTCCCTGTGGGGGGAGAGGGGGAGGGTGCTTGCCGTGACCCTTTCTTTTTGTTCTTTTAGTGAAGCGGCAAGGTGGCCATCTCCTAGATGTGGCAAGGTGGCTGTCACCGTACCTCCTTTTGTAGAGTTCAGGCGAGGGCGGCTAGTGTCCATCTCCTCCCCGTGTGTGACAAGGTGGCTGTCACCCAGTGTGAGTGAGTGCAGCAAGGTGGCCGTCACTATACCTCCATTTGTGGATTTAGAGCGAGGGTGACTGGTGTCCGTCTCCTCCCCGTGTGTGACAAGGTGGCCTTCACCCGGTGTGAGTGAGTGCAGCAAGGTGGCAGTCACTATACCTCCTTTTGTGGAGTTAGAGCAAGGGCAGCGGTGTCCGTCTCCTCCCCGTGTGCGGCAAGGTGCCTGTCACTCGGTGTGAGTGAGTGCAGCAAGATGGCTGTCACTATACCTCCTTTTGTGGAGTTGGAGAGAGGGTGGCTGGTGTCCGTCTCCTCCCCATGTGTGGCAAGGTGGCCATCACCCGGTGTGAGTGAGTGCGGCAAGGTGGCCGTTACTTGACCTCTTTTTGTGGAGTTATAGCTAGGGCAGCTGTTGTCCGTGTCCTCCCTGTGTGCTGCAAGGTGGCCACTACCCAGTGTGAGTAAGTGCGGCAAGGTGGCCGTCACTCTACCTCCTTTTGTGGAGTTATAGCAAGGGCGGCAAGGTGGCCATCTCCTCCCCGCTTGTGGCAAGGTGGCCGTCTCCTCCCCGCATGCGGCACGGTGGCCGTCACCCGGTATGGCTGAGGGAGGGAAGCAGCAAGTGGGTGGCTGGTGGCCGACTCCAAGGTGCTGTCTGGGGCTAAAGGAGTAGCCTCACCCTGAACCTGGCGACGTCTGGTCCAGTGGAGGTGTAATTCGCTGTGACTGTAACCTAGGCGGAGGGTTACCTGAGCGCAAGAGGGATGCGTGGGAGCAATGCAGGTGAGCCCGTCTTGTACTGAGCCCACGCTGCTCATTTCCGCTCCCTGGGTATCTCCTCCTTGGGTTGGTGTCTTGGCCAGGTAAGATTGATGGGGAGCTTTGGTATTTCGCCGTGTGTCGAGGCTCTGCTTTTCAATTTTTATTTCTGGTAAAGTTCATTGAGGTTAAATACACTCCACTATCTCTATCAACCGAGTAAAAAGAAAGAGAGAGAAAGAAAGAAAAATTTACAATAATTCAGTATGAAATGCAGAACCCCAACACACGGCGAAATACCAAAGCTCCCCATCAACATTGTCTGGGCAAGACACCCACCCCAGGAGGAGATACCCAGGGAGCGGAAATGAGCGGCACGGGCTCCATACCAGACGGGCACATCTGCATCTCTCCCACGCGCCCCTCTCGCGATCAGGTAACTTACCACCTAGGTTACAGTCATGGTGAATTACATCTCCACAGGACCAGACATCGCCAGATTCAGGGTGGGGCTACTCCTTTAGCCCCAGACAGCACCCTGGAGCTGGCCATAAGCCGCCCACTTCCTGCTTCCCTCCCTCAGCCATATTGGGTGATGGCCACCTTGCCATATGCGGGGAGGAGACGGCCACCTTGCCGCCCTTGCTATAACTCTACAAAAGGGGTAGTGACGGCCACCTTGCACCCTCACTATAACTCCACAAAAGGAGGTGTAGTGACGGCCACCTTGCCACACTCACTCACACTGGGTGACGGCCACCTTGCTGCACACGGGGAGGAAATGGACACCATTCATCCTCGCTCTAACTCCACAAAAGGAGGTATAATGATGGCCACCTTGCCGCACTCACTCACACCAGGTGACGGCCACCTTGCCACACACACTCACACCGGGTGATGGCCACCTTGCTGCACACAGGGAGGAAACGGACACCATTCGCCCTCGCTCTAACTCCACAAAAGGAGGTATAGTGATAGCCACCTTGCTGCACTCACTCACACTGGGTGACGGCCACCTTGCTGCACTCACTCACACTGGGTGACGGCCACCTTGCCGCACTCACTCACACTGGGTGACGGCCACCTTGCCGCACACGGGAAGGAGATGGACACTAGCCGCTCTTGCTGTAACTCCACAAAAGGAGGAATGGTGATGGCCACCTTGCCACACCTAGGAGACAGCCACCTTGCCACTTCACTAAAAGACCAAAAAAAAAAAGGATCACAGCAAGTGCCCTCTCCCTCTCTCCTCACAGGGACATCCTCCCCCTCAACCAGCAGTTGATGGAGGCCTGGCAAGGACCCCCAGTGTCTGGAGTCTTAGTCGTCTCCCATGACCCCCGGCGGCCCCAGTCCCTGTCAGAATCTGCTGTCCTGAGCTGCTGCAGCCCACACCTGAAGGAGGATCAGCAGCGAGACTGCAGCCCCAGGACCAGCCGAGGCATCCTCAGGACCCCGGGGCGAGACCTCTCTAGCCCCACGCAGCGACCTCTTCGCCGACAGCGTAAGTGCAGGCAAGTGCGCCTACTTTCCCTGTTCAGGCCCAGCCCCTAGGCCCAAGTCCCGTACTCTAGCGGAAGGGCACACCCCCTACCACAGCCCTCTCACCACTCCCGGACGAGACGATGATGGGTCAGCCTGCTGACGCAGGCTCCAGAAGCCCCAACGACCCTAGGGCCACCCTACGCAGGACATTGACCTGAGCCCTTCACTACTACTGGGCCTCATACTGCAGCAAGCCCCAGTCACACCCTTCTGTCGCCAAGTCCTCCGGCCCTGTCTATCTGTGTGTGACATTATTTCCTTGTTATGTTTGCCATATATATTGTAACAGTATTGTAATTTGTGGTAATATCCGTGTAAGGTTGTTGCCCTGAGTTTAATGCCCTGTTCCCACGAAATGCCTTAAAAGAGCCTAACCCGGTCTAGAAAGAGAACCTCGCTCCAGGCTCCGTGTCCAAGGGATGAGAAGTCGCACCCTTAACCCCTTAACCGCAGGTTGTCACTTCCATGACACTCGGGCGCAATGGATCATACTGTGGGGCATTACTTTTGTGATTTTGTGTTGTTTTGAATTTGCCTGGGCTTTCAGGTGGTGACTTGTATCATCTATCAGCACTGCCAATGTCCAACAATAGTCAGAGCTGCTAATGTCATCAGTACTCCCATTCATTGTTGACAATTTAGCCATTTTCCCCCATTCTAGACTCCCCTTCCTACCTCCCCTTCATTACCCTCTCGTGTCGTCTGCTCAGCCGCTCTGCGCTACGTAAATCTTCCCCGGGTTTTTCCACTGATTTCATCCATTGAAAGGAGCCCTATGCCCTATTCTTATA
>JAGKTI010000248.1:140234-157745 GCA_018397915.1 Birgus latro | reverse complement strand
TGCAATTCTAAGCATAAAATACCCTATAAGTATAGGTATTTAATGTAATGGTTTACAAGTGGTGAAATTTTCAAATCTGACATGTGAATGTGAGGCGGCCCATCTTGTTGAAAAATGATACGTCGCTGTGTCTTCAGAGGAACATCTTTAGGTAACAAGGGAAGTTCATCTCTTGGTAAAATTAACATAGACATCTCCTGTAAGCGTCCCTTCAAAGATATGAGGTCCAATTAGCTGGTTGTCAGTCATACTGTAACACACATTAACTGAAAATCGGTGTTGAAAGTTCCGTTCATGTGTTTCCATGGGATTTTCTTTTGACCACTAATGTGCATTGCGAGTATTATATGATCCACTGCGGGTAAATGTGGCTTCATCATTTTATAAAATGTACTTGCACAGCTGAGGATGATCTGCTAGCCAAGTACAGCAATAAAGTCGTTGAGCAGAATCTCCGGGTTGTAGATGCTAACCTTGTTGTATGTGATATGCGTACAGACCTTCCTGCTTTAATGTCCTGCATATCTTCGCTTGTGCGGATGAAATTCTTCTTGTACTGATGCTAGGGCTGCGGTGTACCATTCCTACTATGCATCGTACTTCAACTTCCCTCTCCATGTAGACATGGTAAAAAACTTTTGCATCTGGGTTCCTGTTTGGATATTTCCGTCTGTATTCTCTTGCTGATGCTTCAGCGCTCCCATTGCAGAACCCATAGATAAAAATCATATCTGCATACTCCACGTTTGTAAAAGTGAATGGCATTGTAGCGAAATGTGGGTGAAACTGCCCCTGTAATAATTAGGCCTACCACACTCGCCAGCACTTGGCGGGAACTGTGCTCTGAGTATCACTGGTATTGCATCTTTGCCATGTTTACTCCTTCAATAGTAGATTTATTTGTTTCTTTAAAGTGACATACTTTTCTATGTAGAACAGTTACTTACCTGACGACTAATGATAGAACAGTTTCATTTAGAAAGAGAAAATCGTGCAAAATTTAAAAGAAAATTGAGTAACCTGGCAACACATCATGACCGCCACAGCTTGGCCACTTCCCATTGACATGTCAGATTTGAAAATTTCGCCACTTGTATACCATTACATTAAATACCTATGCTTGTAGAGTATTTTATGCTTATAATTGCATAAGCTTGCATTTCCCAGAGTTTCTGGAGAAACTTGTGAATCACCCTGTATATACTTCCATAATTATTATCAGTTTTTTCCTGGGTCTCTGGTCCTTACCTCATCCCACTGTGAGGTGGAGGAGGAGGCCTGTATGATGATAATTCAAGTGTGGAGAGAAAGGCCACCAGAGAAGGGACCTTGCTACTTCAGCTCAGGGTCCTGCTATTACTTCTGCTACTACTATTAATTTTTTATAGGATGTTTCAAGTGTGGAGATGCAGGGCATCAAGCAAGGGATTGTACTTCCACCACCTCCATGCAGGGTCCACAAAGCCCAGATAATAAGCCTCGACCTCCACTTTACATTCCGAAGGATATTGATGATGACAAGCTTTTTGATCTAGGCATTCGCACTGGGGAAAACTTTGAAGGAGTCCAGCATATGGATGTTAAGGTGTGTATCTTGAAGAGGAAAGTACCGTTGATTATCTTTGTATTGCCTGATTATGAGAGGACCATTGATTCCTTAGCTGTTTAAAAGCAAAAATGGAAGAGTGTGTGTTTGTGTGTGTGCACGTGCTTGTGTGTGTTTCTTTGTTAATGTCTTTGTATTCTAATAATATACACCACATACAGTTGAGAGATGTCATACTTATGCTTAATAGAATCACTTGGTATTAAGACATAGAGTACTTATTACAGTGCAAGCTGTGTATTTTGAAAAGTTCCAGATACAGCTCAGGTTATGATGAAGAAATCTTCTTTACAGAATTATACTCTTGGGAGGCTTATGTGGTGGGTAATTATGCAGTCCACTCCTATACTATAATAGAAATAAGGGGGGTGGGGGTTTGATGTCCCTGAGTGTACAGCCCTGGTTGTCCAACAAAAGCTGAGTAAATTAAGTGATATTACCCAGATTGAAGTTTTTAAAAATGTTGCTGGTTTGATGTGGTTTATTTTTATGAAACAGTTTTGGGTTTTGTGTTAATGCTGGAAAAGTGTTGAGTGGGACTAACACATAATAAAACAGCATTTATTATGAAAGTGTTTGTCAGCATTTGTGATCAAAATTTTCACCGGTTTGAAACCAGTTGCACTGTTATAGGAACCATTATTGCATCATAACAGGTATCAGGAGAGGAACCAGTTGCACTGATGGTTAATAGCTTCAGTGAGATGGGCCTGCGTGATTTGCTGCTAGAGAACATCAGCCATGCTGGCTACACCCACCCCACACCCATCCAGCGCTCTGCCATCCCAGTGGTTATGGCTGGAAGAGATGTCATGGCCTGTGCTCAGACAGGCTCAGGGAAAACGGTAGGTCAGGCTGTTTGGATCATCATCGTCGTCATCATCATCATCGTCAGTCATCATCATCATCATCGTTGTCGTCGTCATCAGTCATCAGTCATCATCATCATCAACAGCATCATATCATCATCATCATCATCATCATCATCATCATCATCAGTCATTGATCTAAGGTGGAGATCTTTGTTTCCATCATTATTTTTATTATTATTGTTATTGTCATTTTTCATCCGATGTTTGTCATAATTGTTGAGGATGTACAGCACCATGACCCTAACACACTGAGCCAGTTTCACTGACCTTGACCTACTTTTCAAGGCCACAGGTCCAAAAATGTCCAAAAAATCATGAATATTCAACCTTAGATTACTCCAAAAATTATTATACATATATGGACATGGAAGGAAATCCCATGATAAAAGTATTTTTCAAACATTTATATGGACCATTCATGCATGACATTATGACATTTCGGACATCCAGCGTTTCAACAATTTTGAGTTGCTTTTCAAAAAAAAAAAAAAAAAAAAAAAGGCACTTTTTGGCCCTAGAAGTTTTGTCTGGTCCTGGACCAGGTCTGTATACTTTAGTATCAGTTGGACGTACAGTTTTTGGGCTATTGGAAACAGTACAAATATTCTTGTATGTGGAGATCAGTAGCTGTCTCTGGCAGTTACAGTCTTGCAATCATTACAGTAATCCCTTGATTATCAGACATGATAGAGCCAAAGGCATGTCCTAATACGGGCAAAATCCGGATACTGAGCAATATCCTCAAGTGTACCCATACTCTACCTATACCCAACCTATATTTACAGTACCTCCCCTTCTAATTTTGGCAGTTTTCTCTGGTCTTTCAGCTGTATTTAGACATCAAAACACACATGGAAATATCCAGTATAATGCTGGACACTAATCCACAAATACCCTACCTATGGTATATGTACAGTACCCCTCCTAATTGTGGCATCTTCTTTGGTCTTTTTGCTATGTAGACATCAAAACACACATGGGAATATGCAGTAGAATGCTAGACACTAAGAAAACAAAGCATAAACAACAATAATCCACAAAAATCATTGAAGACGACGGTTGCAAAAAGAATTTTAATCTTTCCAAGAACTGTAAGTTCTCAGTAAGTTTCTGGGATACCAAGAGAGTGGAGAATCCAGCTATGGCTGTTTCTGTGGCACAAAGAAAAACATTTCCACGGCCAAATTTGCCCCCAGAAATTGGTGATACAGTTTTAGAATAAATTGTATACCATCATCTTTGTTGGTTTTTATACTATAAGCTAATAAAAACACACAAAGCTGATGAGTAAAAGTACAGAAATGCAGTTATAATAACTTTGTACAAGAGTAAAAATTGCTTCCAGTAACTTCCCAACATCCTAGCACACAATTTTGCCCGGACCTTGCCTGTGGGTTACAGACTGCGTTGCTTGAACGCTGGCGGAACTTTCTGAGCGATCTGGGTGGCCGTGGGACTTTGGCCATTTGGTATGGAGCTGGTCAGCCATGTTGCTCAGCTTGTGGGTTACGGGCCTGTTTTACTTTTGTGGTGGCAGAACTTTCTGAGTGATAAGGGCAGCCGAGGGACTTTGACTGTTTGGTATGGAACCGAACAGCCATTTCTGATCAGCTTATGGGTTCGGTCTATTACCCATGCGTGGCCAGAGAGTTTGGCCAGCCACCCAACCGATTTTATTATTTTGTAGGCCACCTAGCTGCCGATGTTGCAACTTTTATGTTTAGATATGGACAGATAAATCTGGATACGTAAATAATAGAGCCAAGGCCTAATGTTAGGATACAGAGTGTTCAGGTAATTGGGGGATTACTGTATGTACAGGCATATCCTGGTTTAACGTCGCTCGGCAGGGTATCGTATCTTGGGGTAGAGTTTACGTGTAAAAGGGATGCGTTGTTGAGCCTTGGGTTTCCCCCACAACCAAGTCCTAAACCCACCCAAATGAGCTCAAAAACAAGTTTCTAGCTAACTTAAACTGCCAAATAGCTTTAAAACAAACTAAACTAAGCCTAAAAGCAGTTTATAACTTGCTTTAACCAAAAAGTAAAATCTGAAAATCATCAAAAATAAGTCTGGAAAAAAGCAGACTTAGTAATGTACCCCAAATAGCAATGTTCACCCCACATATAACACATTAATCTGAGTCTAAAAACTGCTTGTAAATCAACCTAAACATAGAATTTAAGTCTAAAATGTCATCGAAATTGGTTTAAGAAAAAAAAAAAAAAGACCCATCGTTGTACTGGGGTTTGGCCATCCTTCGGTGGGGTAGAGTGGTATTTCTACCCCCATCACCATGCTGGGGTATTGTACCTTGGGGTCTGGCCATATTATCAATTCCAATCCCCCCCCCCCCCCCCCTCTCCCTCTCCCCCCCCCCNGTTTGGCCCTCCTTCGGTGGGGTAGGGTGGTATTTCTCCCCCCATCACCATGCTGGGGTTTTGTACCTTGGGGTCTGGCCATTTTATCAATTCCAACCCCCCCCCCCCCCTCTCTCTCTCTCTCTCTCTCTCTCTCTCTCTCTCTTCAGGGGTTGAGGTAGGATCCAAAAGGCAGTGGGATAACTAATTATCACCATGTCCAGTGAAATGTCCCACAGTCATTCACTTCCATTCAAGCTCCTGGAATACTGCCAGGTTGGCTTATGTAGAAATCTGTAACAGGTGTTCCCATTTTACTTTCCAGAAGTTGTAGGATCCTGAGGCTGGCTTCTTTAGTCTGGTACATTTATGAGTTGATTACCAACCATCGACCCTTGGTGGCATTATATGATCAGAAGGCATTAAATCACCTCCTGGAGATCAAACCTGTGGAAGCCTTTCATCCCAACTGGGATGTATTAAACAGTAGACGACCTGATTTATACAAATTGATAAAAGTATCAAGTGAGAGGAAAAACTGATTATGGGATAAGTCTGTTGAGTGCTGTAGAAATTGAATATTTAATAGCAAGGATAGAGAAGGTTAGAAAAGCAATAAAATGTGTGATAAGTATTGAGCAAGGTAGTTTTAAGAGTGATAGGGGATATGTGGATTAAAAATACTGTAGTACTGTATTTGCAAAAAGGGCCTATTCACACAGAGGCCAGAATTTTAAATAATCTCTCAATTATCCGTCGTCACAATATCCAGCCCAACGCACTGTCCGGTACTTTTTGCTGAGCTATGTTAAAACAATATCCGGCTTAGAATTAGGAAGCAGTCGGCTGTACTATGAACTTTCTGGCTGTGAGGTGTATCATCTGGCTCAGACATGGTACCCAATCGGCATGCAGGCAGACCTTGCAGTGCGCAAGCCAATCACGGTGCACTGCGAGAATGCCCCACCCGATGCACCAAACCAACCGTTGCTCTCTTCATTCTCTCCTGTAGATACCATACAGTGAAGGTGTATCTGTGCGCTCTGCATTTGTGACCCACGCCATGGCTAACCACTAGTGTTATGAATCAGTCTGTGGCCTCCCATGCCTCGCTTGTTGCTGTTGTGCTGTGACTAACCTTGTGGCCCCTCGGTGCTTGTGCCCTAGTGCTCTGATTACTGTATAGCGAGGATGTATCTTGGTGTTTACCCTCAGTCAATGCCAACACTGGGTGAGCAGAGTATGATTATGATTATATTATGTACTGTATTACTGTACTGTATGTACTGTCAGTACTGTATTGTATTTAAGTGGATGTATGTGCAATATCTGAGACAAAATGGAGAGGTGAGACTGTGAGAGAATGGGAGTATAGATGGGGTAAATGCATAGGAGTAAGTGAGAATAAGAGGGCAAAAGAAGGAGTTTGTATTGTTGTGTACAAGAGATGAAAAGAGAATATAAGAGATTATGGATCCGTTGGCTCAAGGATTGTGTGGGTAAGATTGACAGTTGGACTACAAATGTGGACGATTGTGTGTATGTATGCACCAATGCAAGATTGTGCACGTAGAGTGAAAGGAGTTCTGGACAAGTGTGGAAAAGTGCATGGAAAAGTTTGAAGGAATGAGAGAGTGTTCCTTGATTGGATATAAGAGTGGAAGGGTAGGGAATGTGAAGGTGGATGCAGTTGACGAATGGGGCATGCTTGCAGAAATGGATGAATGGCAGTGCTCTAATGGACACATGTGGAGGGAAGGGGTTGGTGATAGCCAGTACCCTCTTTAGACAAAATCCACAGGTATAGGTGGTGAGTTATGAGAAGGGAAAGTGGTGAACTTAATGAATGGAAGGCAGTGATTGATAATATGTATGTGGATGAAAGAATGAGGTGTGTAATGGATGCAAGAGTGTACAGAGGTTGAGGGAGTAGACTATCTGATCACCAATTGGTGGTGGTGAAAGTCAAGGTTCAAATGAAATGGAGGAGAATAGAAAGGTTGCAAGAGGATGCAAAAGAAGGCAGAATGTAAGAGAGAAATAGAGTAGAGATTGGGTAAATATGATCTGGAGCAGATGGGGGACGTGGAGGGTGCATGCAAGATATTCACAGAAGATATCTGTGCAGCAAGTGAGGTGGTGTGTGGGGTGAAGAGAAGTCGAAATGGGGTGCAGGGAAGAGCATGGTGGAATGAAGAGATGAGACAGGCTGTGGTTTCGTTTCGCTTCGTTTTTGAAGGCTCCAACACGCTTGCATGCGTCAGCCTTGGTCACCTAATGGCGGCTCTCCACGCTGCTAGATCTCTGGCAGCCTCCCTGTTCAGTCCCTTAACCCTTAAGTCACACTTAATGACCTCGTCCCATGTCTTTCTCGGTCTACCCCTCCCAACCCCTCCTCCGATATTAACACTTCTCACACTCTGTACCCAATTATCATCCCCTATCCTCTCCACATGTCCAAACCACCTCAGCCCACCTCTCCTCATCACAACACCAATACACTCCAGTCCCATCCTAACTCTCAACTCTTCCATCGTAAACCCAGCCCCCCCAGGCCTTGCACGCAGGGACGCACTGCACATCCACCTAATCATTGCCATTTCTGTACGTTTAAACCTGCGAATATCCTCTTCCCTTACTGCCCAGGTCTCACTACCATCCAGCATCACACTCCTAACACATGCTGCATACAAAGACCCCTTAGCATGTAAGGAGAGTCCTCTCAATGTCAGAAGAGGCAACAGCTCCCTGAACTTCTTCCAACCACTTCTCACCCTAGCAACCGAGCTAACTCCAGCCCCAACTCCGGCATATAACATGTCTCCCAAATAACAAAACTCCTCCACACACTCAAGAGACTCATCTGCAAGTTCAACCCTCTCATGCCAAACAATCTCCACCTGCTCGCCCCGACACGCCGCACACATGAAATCAGCATTATCTCGCAGTGTACCTCTAATGCCACTACATCTCTTGTGCACCCATTTATCACAAACACTATACAACATGGAATTACTTTCCACACCCATGTGGCAAATTGCACATGGCCGCTCTCCCTCTCCTCTGATTGTACCGCCACCAACCCTAGATATCATCACTTGTTTTATCTGCATTTACCCTTAAGCTCTTGTACCCTATACCATCTCTCCACTTCTTAAATCTTTCCTCTGCCTCCTTTTCATTCTCCACAATCAACACCAAATCATCAGCATACAACATCTCCCAAGGGAGTCCATCTCTGAAGTCATGTGAGAGGGCTTCAAGCACCATGATAAACAACAAGGGACTCAAAACTGACCCCTGATGCACACCAACATTCATGGAAAACTTATCACTCAAAACTCCATTCACTCTTACCTGGGTACGAGCACCTACGTACATGGCCATAACCACCCTAACCAGCCACTCTTCCAGCCCTAGCTTTCTCATTGCCCACTTCACCACCTCTCTAGGGACTCTGTCAAAGGCCTTTTCCAAATCAACAAAAACAAAATACAATTCCCTTTTCTTGCCAATATATTTTTCCTGAAGCTGTCGAACAATGAATATGGCATCAGTGGTCCCCCTGCCTGGCATAAACCCAAACTGCATCTCATCGTTATTCACTCTTTCTCTAATCATACCTTCTAGAACTCTCTCCATTACTTTCATCATCCAATCTAAGAGCTTTATACCTCTGTAATTTCCTCTTTCCAGGGCATCACCCTTCCTTTTGTACACATTTACAGTTACACTCTTCAGCCAATCATCTGGGACAACACACTCATATATAATCATATTTATCAGGTCAGGTGACTAACCTTACCCCAGTAACTCCTGAGGCCTTCAACATTTCTGCAGTCAACCCAGACACACCTGCCACCTTCCCCACCCGCATCCTGCCTATTGCCTCACCCACAGCAGCGTCAATCAAAGGCCAAGGGCCAAACACTGGATCAGCTGGCTCCAAACCTTCCCTGTCCCAATCAAACTCCTCATTCAACAATCGGCTATAATGCTCTCTCCATGCATCTTTAATATCCTCACTGTTTACCACTACCCTTCCTTCATCATTCTTCACACACTGCTCACCTACAATGTCCCGATTATCCCACTTCACCTGATTTGCCACCCTAAAAATCATATTTTTCCTTCCTCCATGATTTAGATTATCAAGTAAAAGTCTCTGTGACTTAGACTTCGCCCTGTATACCTCTCTTCTAGCCCTGCGCTTGGCAGCCAAGTACTCCTCCCTGTTACCACCCTTCTTCCATTCCCGGAAAAGCCTTCTTTTCTCCTTAACTGTGGCTTCTACACCCTCATCCCACCACCAAGTTATTTTATGTCTTGGTGGGCCTCTTGTCCAACCGCATATTGCATCGGTAACTCTCAAGAGGTTGTTCTTAAGGGCTCTATACTGTTCATTAACGTCTCTATCTACGGCTTCCTGTTCAGCCACCACTCTCCTCATCTTACTATAAAAGGCATCCCTAACTGATTGGTTTCCCAGCTTCCATATTTTCCTCCTAGGTACATATGTCCTCCTCCTCATCACTTGTTCCTTAAGCACCATGTCACAAATCAACAGTTTGTGTTGCTGCACAAACTCCTCGCTTCCTATAACTTTAACATCCCTCACTAATCTTCTATCATCCCTCCTGTCCAGAAAATAATCTATCTGACTACTATTTCCCCCAGATTCTTACGTAATCAATCTACTCACTCTTTTTCTAAAATGTGTGTTGCACACAATCATGTCCATAGCCTCCCCAAACTCGAGTATTCTTTCCCCTTCCGCATTCCTCACACCATATGCACATCCTCCATGGACTCCTTCATAACCTTAAGCTGCTTCACCAACGTGACCATTTAAATCCCCTTCCAGAACCACTACCTCATCATCACCCATACCACTTACTACACTTATTAAATCATCCCAAAATCTATCCTTCTTTGCGTCATCCAGTCCTACCTGTGGAGCATATGCCGATATAACTGAAATAATTTTCCGTCCAATCAAAATTTTCACTTCTAGTATCCTATCACGTACTCTCATAACATTCATAACATATTCCACCCATTTCTCCGCAACCAACACACCCACACCCCCATATCCGTCAGTTCCCCCCTGCCAAAATAACTTAAATAGTAGCAATCCTTCCCAGGAATCTTTCTGGCTAATCCACCCCTGTACCAGACTTCCTGCAAACATGCCACATCCACCCACCTCCTACTAAATGCCTCAACAACTTCCCCCGCTCTTCCCCTCAAACTTCTCACATTCCACGAACCCACCCCCTGGGTGATTTGTTGTTCTCAGGCTTGCTTTGATGCATATACAGTAGGCGCGGAAGGTATTGACGTTTTTTTACCGACTTCATTCTTCTTCGCGTTAAGTGAAGTAGGGTCAATACTACCCTCCCCTGTGATGCGAAATGAGCTGACGTTTTTTCAACGGGAGCTGGCAACCCTGCTTGATATGTTTGGCACCACAGGAGCAGGCTCAGTAATGTTTGGGCAGCCACAGGAGGAGGATTGTCTCTGTGTGTGATGCACCACGAGGGCATGTTTTGACTCAAATAACACAGTTATTTCGTTACCTACCACATTCTCATCATGCCTAAAGTAACCACAAGCAAGGACAAATGTGTGGAAGTGATTACTTTATACAAAGCTGGCCACAAACTCCCCTTTATTGCAAATCAGATGGTGTTAGACTGAGGACAGTGCAGAGACTGGTGAAGCGGTTCAAGGACAGTGGGGAGGCCATTCCTCCCACTCCACTTCCCAAGCCTAGGAGACCTCGTAAGACAACCTTCAGGACCCGTCAGCTGATCTCAAGGCAAGTTAGCAAGGATCCAAGGCTAACAGCACGGGATTTAAAAGAAAAGAACCCACAGTTGCTGGCAGATGTGTCTGTCAGAAGTGTGCAGCAGCTGTTGCATGACGATCTGGGCTACAGGAGTTTTTGTGCTCGTCAAAAACCACTGCTAACTGCACTTCAGAAGAAAAAGAGAGTAAATTATTTAAAGAAAAATCTTGCCTGGAGTGAGGAGCAATGGAAAACTGTGCTTTGGAGTGATGAGTCAACATTTACTGTCACTGGTACCCCTTCATCACAAGTGTACCGCAAACCAGGCAGTGACCCCCTGGATCCTAAGTACACTTCCAAGTTTGTTAAATACCCAGCCTCACTCATGGCTTGGGGCTGCTTTACATATTATGGTGTTGGTAGGTTGGTAATTCTACCTGCAAATGAAAAAGTGAACCAGAAGAATTATTTGGAGCTCTTATGTGATGTTTTAAGTGACCCTTTTGATAAAACCAAGGCAAGAGTATTTATGCAAGATTCTGCCCCTGCACATGTTGCAAAGTCAGTGAAACAGTGGCTAACAGACTGTGAGGTTCCCTTTATTCGAGATTGGCCCGGAAACAGCCCAGATATCAATCCCATTGAGAATTTATGGGCGCACATGAAGCGGCAGCTGCGTAGTATGGACACATCATCTTTTCCTAAACTTGAGGCTGCAGCTATGGAGCAGTTTTAGTCCGTCTGTTCTGCAAAACTACGCCATCAGTCTCCACAGACGCCTTAAGAAGATAATAAAGGTACAGGGGAATGCCAGTAAATACTAAATTCAATGGGGAGTGTTAATTTATTTGTTTCTCCTTGCTAACCACAAGAATGTTTTCTTTTTTTAAGATGGCGTCAACACTTTCCGCGCCTACTGTATTTGTAATTGTAGGTCATAGTCGGTAAGATAAAGGGGGGTAAATATTCCAAAGGCCCGACCCATTGCACAGTCGTAGGTCCAGGCAATGGATCTGGGACCCCTAGCCCACCAGCTTACCAGTGGCTGTGGTAGTGGTGTCAGGGCACCCGGCCAGGACAGCTGCAGGGACACCCTCCAAGTGCGGCTTGGCACTGCAACTGCCTCGCCATTATACACCCACTGACATGGCAGCCTCCTGGGGCGCTACTCCCAGGTTCGGGCCCCTCTCTATTGAGCGGAAGCGGCAGCCTGGGAACCGCAATGCCCTGTACCCTCTAGCACAGGTTCGAGCCCCATCTCGCCCCAGACCCATGATCTATGCTGGTGGAACCCTCGTCAAGCCTCCCCCCAAGAGTCCGCCACTAGGTAGCGGGGGTAAAGTTTTCTGGCCGCATGCCCTTGCTGGCGTCAACTCCTGTAACTTAGTGGGATACGTTGTGTGATAAGTAAAGCGCATGTGGTGTAGTGCATAGGATAGTTAGAGGAAATGTTTGGGAGAGTATGCTGGTCTATGCTCCATGTTACTGTCACACTGAAAAGGTCTGCAAAAGGGGATGGTTAGGTAGCTAGTGAAACAGGAGCTCCGGCTCTCCCTATCACCAGCATTCCCACTCCTCTCGGGAGTACCACCTTGTTCGGCCCGTGCTGCAGCCTCCTCCTACCAAAAGAAAAAAGCATATAGTGAGTGGATGAGAAACAGGGAGATGGAGGAATTTGAGAGACAAAATAGAGTTATATGTTGAGATGAAGAGAGAAGTGAAAAGAATAAGAGAGAGTAAGAAGAAAGTGGATGAGGAATTTGGAAGGAATTTAAGTGTATAATGGGGGGAATATAAGACTGTTGTGGACAGAGGTAAAGAGAGTTAGAGGGGGCAATAAAGAAGTAAGTCGGGGAGTGAAAGATAAAAATTGTATAGTGCTATTGGAGAAGGGAGAAAAAGTGAGCTGATGGAGAGAACATTTTAAGGAATTGTTGAATGTAGAGAATGAAAGTAATGCGAGCTTAAATGACTGGGGAATGGCTGGTAGGAGGAGGGAGGTGAGAAGAGAGGAAAGAATCAATAGGATGGAAGTAGTGGATGCAATGAAAAAAGTTAAAATGGGGAAAGCCCCAGGAATTGATGGAGTGTGTGGTGAAATGCTGAAGCATGAGGGAGAGAGAGTAGTAGAAAGGATATGGAATATATGCAGATTGGCCTGGGAGGAAGGTAGTCCCGGAGGATTGGATGTCAGGTATAATTATTCCCCTGTACAAAGGAAAATGGGAAAAACGAAGTGTGTTGTAATCATGGGGGTAGTTGTCTTCTTCTTAGTGTAATAGGAAGAGTATATGGTGGAATACTTATTGACTGAGTTAGGGAAATAACAGAGAAATTTGTTGGAGAAGAAAAGGGAGGTTTTATGAAGGGAAGTGGTTGTGTAGATCAGATATTCATTCTTGGGTGAAAAAGTTGTTACATGACAGTATTGTGATACCAACTTTAACATATGGAAGTGAAGCTTGGACCATGTTGGAAGGACAGAAGTCAAGAGTGAGAGCAGTGGATATGAGTTATTTGAGAGGTGCATGTGGAGTCACATGGAGAGACAGACTATCAAATGAGGAAGTGAAGGAACGTTGTGGTGTGGTTGTGGACGTGATAGGAAGCGTTAGGAGAAACACGTTAAGGTGGTTTGGGCATGTGGAAAGGATGGAGAGTGAAAGACTGATGAGGAGAGTGTATGTGAGTGAGGTGGAGGGGGCGAGAGGAAGGGGGAGGCCGAGGATGAGATGGAGGGATGGAGTGGAGAGGTATATGAGAGAGGGGGGTGTCAGTTGGGAGCGGGGTAGTGAAATGGCGGGGGACAGAGCAACATGGACGCGATTGTGGCCATCCCTTTTGGCCATCCCGTGCGGGATTGAGGCGTCTGGCAATAGACAGATAGATAGATAGGTCTTTAGTGGTAAAGTTTCTAGAGAAGGGAAGGAGGTTGTATGCAGCCTTCATGGATTTGGAGAAAGCATATAACAGGGTGGATAGGCAAGGAATGTGGAAAGTTTTATGGGTATATGGAGTAAATGAGAAGTTGTTGAATGCTGTGAACAGTATGTATGAGGGTGTTAAGGGTGCAGTGCTTGTGGATAGTGAACTGTGTGAATTTTTCTATTTGATCGTTTGATTGGTGGCGGTACCATCAGAGGAGAGGGAGAGTGGGCATGTGCAGTTTGCCACAAGGGTGTGGAAAGTAATTCCATCTTTTGTAGTGTTTGTGATAAATGGGTGCACAAGAGATGTAGTGGTATTAAAGGTAGACTGCTAGATAATGCTGATTTCATGTGTGCGGCGTGTTGGGGAGAGCAGGTGGAGATTGTTAGGCGTGAGAGGGTTGAACTTGCTGGTGAGTCTTCTGAGTATGTGGAGGAGTTTTGTTATTTGGGAGACATGTTATGTGCTGGAGGTGGGGCTGGAGTTAGCTCGGTTGCTAGGGTGAGAAGTGGTTGGAAGAAGTTCAGGGAGCTGTTGCCTCTCCTGACATTGAGGGGACTCTCCTTACCTGCTAAGGGGTCTTTGTATGCAGCATGTGTTAGGAGTGTGATGCTGTATGGTAATGAGACCTGGGCAGTAAAAGAAGAGGATATTCGCAGGTTTAAACATACTGAAATGACAATGATTCGGTGGATGTGCAGTGCATCCCTGCGTGCAAGGCCTGGGGGGGCTGGGTTTATGATGGAAGAGTTGAGAGGTAGGATGGGACTGGAGTGTATTGGTGTTGTGATGAGGAGAGGTAGACTGAGGTGGTTTGGACATGTGGGGAGGATGGGGGATGATAATTGGGTGCAGAGGGTGAGAGGTGTTAATACTGGGGGAGGGGTTGAGAGGGTAGACCGAGAAAGACATGGGACGAGGTCATTAAGTGTGACTTAAGGGTTAAGGGACTGAACAGGGAGGCTGCCAGGGATCGAGCAGCATGGAGAGCTGCCATTAGGTGACCAAGGCCGACGCATGCAAGCATGTTGGAGCCTAAAAAAATGAAAACGATTGAAACAGGGATGTGTCATGTCCCCATGATTGTTCAGTCTGTATATGGATGGGGTTATAAAAGAAATACAAGATAGGGTAGTGGATGTTGGAGTGACCCTAATGAGAGAGGGCAGTGTTTAGAAACTCCCTGTACTGTTTTTTGCAAATGATGCTTCGTTGTTAAGCGAAGACAAAGAGCAACTGCAGGGCTTGGTGAAAGAGTGTGAAACTGTGTGTAAGAATCGGAATCAAAAGGTGAATGTAGGGAAGTGTAAAGTTATGGTTTTTGAGAGAAATGAAGTTAATGAATTTACAGTGAGGTTGAATGTTGAGGAAATGGAAAATGTGAATGCATTTATGTACTTGGGTAGTGTGTTGAGTAAGGATGGAAGTTTAGAGGGTGAAGTGCTTGAAAGGCTACAACGAGGAAGAAAGGTTGCAGGTTCTTTGTGTAATGGGGTGTATAAAAGCCCGCATTGCCTAGAGGCAAAGTGGGGATCCTCTCTTTGGCTTAGTGGTAACATGTGCGCGTATCAAGCACGATGGCCTGAGATCGAATCTCGGTCAGAACAGTGTGATTAATTTAAGTTTCATGTTCAGTTATTACATTGGTGGCAGGAATGGGATGTGAGGCAGGGCTTAGTTGGCAATTTGATGTTGTTCCTTGGGAAGCTGACAGCGTCTCTCTCCTTACATCCCGAGGATGGGCTGTATCGATGTGGTCTGCAGCCTCCCCATGGTGGCCTCAGATGCTTACGTACCTTGTATGTTCGAAATTCACCAAGGGGAAAAAAGAGGGGTGTAATGGGGTGTATAAAAGCCCGCATTGCCTAGTTGCAAAGTGGGGATCCTCTCTGGTTCAGTGGTAACGTGCGTGCGTATTAAGCACTAGGGCCTGAGATCGAATCTTGGTCAGGACAGTGTGATTTGTTAAGTTTCATGTTCATTTATTACATTTGAAAGCAGTGATAAGGAACAGGTAAGTGAGCATGGAAGTAAAGAAGTCGTTGCACGACCGTATTGTGATACCAACTGTAACATACAGAAATTTCAAGCTTGGACCTTGTTGGAAGGACACAAGTCAAAAGAGTGAGAACGGTGGAAATGAGTTATTTGAGAGCAGCATGTGAAATTAGATGGAGAGAGAGGCTGACCAATGAGGAAGTGAAGGAGCATTGTGGTGTGGATGAGGATGTGATAGAAAGTGTTGGGAGAAATACATTGAGGTGGGTTGACCATATGGAGAGGATGGAGAGCAAGAGACTAACGAAGAAAGTGTATGGGTGTGAGGTGGAGGGGGGAAGAGGGAGGGGGAGGCTGAGGATGAGATGGAGGGATGGAGTGGAGAAGTATATGAAAGAGGGGTGTGTGATCTGGGAGCAAGGCAGTGAAGTGGCATTGGACAGGGCGACATGGAGGCAATTTGTTTGTGGCCACTCCTTACAGGATTGAGACATCGTGCAATAGATAGATAGATAGATTTGATGGTTGATTTTATTCTTTTACTCTTGGGTAATATTGTTGGGAAGATTTTAGGATAGAAGGTCGAGATGGATAGCACAGGGTATAGGTGCATAAATATAAAAACAAGCACCAAAGCAAGCCTGAGGACATCAAATCACCCAGGGGGTTTAGGGTGGGTTCGTGGAATGTGGGAAGTTTGAAAGGAAGAGCAGGGGAAGTTGTTGAGGCATTCAGTAGGAGGTGGGTGGATGTGGCTTGTCTGCAGGAAGTCCGGTACAGGGGTGGATCAGCCAGAAAGATTGCTGGGAAAGATTGCTACTATAAGTTGTTTTGGCAGGGGGGAACTGATGGATATGGGGGTGTGGGTGTGTTGGTTGCGGAGAAATGGGTGGAGTATGTTATGAATGTCATGAGAGTAAGTGATAGGATAATAGTAGTGAAAATTTTGATAGGACGGGTGATGGTTTCAGTTATATCAGCATATGCTCCGCAGGTAGGATTGGATGACGCAGAGAAGGATAGATTTTGGGATGATTTAATACGTGTAGTGAGTGGTATGGGCGATGATGAGGTAGTGGTTCTGGGAGGGGATTTAAATGGTCATGTTGGTGAAGCAGCTCAAGGGTATGAAGGAGTCCATGGAGGATGTGCATATGGTGTGAGGAATGCGGAAGGGGAAAGAATACTCGAGTTTGGGGAGGCTATGGACATGATTGTGTGCAACACACATTTTAGAAAAAGAGTGAGTAGATTGATTACGTACGAGTCCGGGGGAAATAGTAGCCAGATAGATTATTTTCTGGTCAGGAGGGTTGATAGGAGATTAGTGAGGGATGTTAAAGTTATAGGAAGCGAGGAGTGTGTGCAGCAGCACAAACTGTTGATTTGTGACATGGTGCTTAAGGAACAAAGGATGAGAAGGAGGACATATGTACCTAGGAGGAAAATATGGAAGCTGAGAAACCAATCAGTAAGGGATGCCTTTTATAGTGAGATGAGGAGAGTGGTGGCTGAACAGGAAGCCGAAGATAGAGACGTTAATGAACAGTATGGAGCCCTTAAGAACAACCTCTTGAGAGTTACCGATGCAGTATGCGGTTGGACAAGAGGCCCACCAAGACATAAAGTAACTTGGTGGTGGGATGAGAGTGTAGAAGCCGCAGTTAAGGAGAAGAAAAGGCTTTTCCGGGAATGGAAGAAGGGTGGTAACAGGGAGGAGTACTTGGCTGCCAAGCGCAGGGCTAGAAGAGAGGTATACAGGGCGAAGTCTGAGTCACAGAGACTTTTACTTGATAATCTAAATCATGAAGGAAGGAAAAATATGGTTTTTAGGGTGGCAAATCAGATGAAGAGAGATAATCGGGACATTGTAGGCGAGCAGTGTGTGAAGAATGATGAGGGAAGGGTACTGGTAAACAGTGAGGATATTAAAGATGCATGGAGAGAGCATTATAG
>JAGKTI010000248.1:128887-139317 GCA_018397915.1 Birgus latro | reverse complement strand
GATTATATATGAGTGTGTTGTCCCAGATGATTGGCTGAAGAGTGTAATTGTAAATGTGTACAAAGGGAAGGGTGATGCCCTGGAAAGGGGAAATTACAGAGGTATAAAGCTCTTAGATCAGATAATGAAAGTAATGGAGAGAGTTCTAGAAGGTATGATTAGAGAAAGAGTGAATATCAATGAGATGCAGTTTGGGTTTATGCCAGGCAGGGGGACCACTGATGCCATATTCATTGTTCGACAGCTTCAGGAAAAATATATTGGCAAGAAAAGGGAATTGTATTTTGTTTTTGTTGATTTGGAAAAGGCCTTTGACAGAGTCCCTAGAGAGGTGGTGAAGTGGGCAATGAGAAAGCTAGGGTTGGAAGAGTGGCTGGTTAGGGTGGTTATGGCCATGTACGTGGGTGCTCACACTCAGGTAAGGGTGAATGGAGCTTTGAGTGATGAGTTTCCCGTGAATGTTGGTGTGCATCAGGGGTCAGTTTTGAGTCCCTTGTTGTTTATCATGGTGCTTGAAGCCCTCTCACGTGACTTCAGAGATGGACTCCCATGGGAGATGTTGTATGCTGATGATTTGGTGCTGATTGCTGAGAATGAAGGGGAGGCTGAGGAAAGATTTAAGAAGTGGAGAGATGGTATGGGGCACAAGGGCTTAAGGGTAAATGCAGATAAAACAAAAGTGATGATATCTAGGGTTGGTGGCGGTACAATCAGAGGAGAGGGAGAGTGGCCATGTGCAGTTTGCCACAAAGGTGTGGGAAGTAATTCCATCTTGTGCAGTGTCTGTGATAAGTGGGTGCACAAGAGATGTAGTGGTATTAGAGGTAGACTGCGAGATAATGCTGATTTCATGTGTGCGGTGTGTCGGGGAGAGCAGGAGGAGATTGTTAGGCGTGAGAGGGTTGAACTTGCAGGTGAGTCTCTTGAGTGTGTGGAGGAGTTTTGTTATTTGGGAGACATGTTAGGTGCCGGAGGTGGGGCTGGAGTTAGCTCGGTTGCTAGAGTGAGAAGTGGTTGGAAGAAGTTCAGGGAGCTGTTGCCTCTCCTGACATTGAGAGGACTCTCCTTACGTGCTAAGGGGTCTTTGTATGCAGCATGTGTTAGGAGTGTGATGCTGTATGGTAGTGAGACCTGGGCAGTAAAGGAAGAAGATATTCGCAGGTTCAAACGTACAGAAATGACAATGATTAGGTGGATGTGCAGTGCGTCCCTGCGTGCAAGGCCTGGGGGGGCTGGGCTTACGATAGAAGAGTTGAGAGGTAGGATGGGACTGGAGTGTATTGGTGTTGTGATGAGGAGAGGCAGGCTGAGGTGGTTTGGACATGTGGAGAGGATGGGAGAGGATAATTGGGTACAGAGGGTGAGAGGTGTTAATATTGGGGGAGGGGTTGGGAGGGGTAGACCGAGAAAGACATGGGATGAGGTCATTAAATGTGACTTAAGGGTTAAGGGACTGAATAGGGAGGCTGCCAGAGATCGAGCAGCATGGAGAGCCGCCATTAGGTGACCAAGGCCGACACATGCAAGCATGTTGGAGCCTTCAAAAATGAGCGATGAGCGATGATCCGACTCAGTGCCAATTGGATAGCTGATTAGGGATACCTATGCAGTATCTGGTGTTCTGCAATATCCAGTGTGAGAGTTGCCTGCATTACGCCGGATAATTGAGAAATTACTGTCAGATGTCCCATTTTGTGGATTGAGGTTGTTCTTAGTAACCCCGATCTGTTTGGCCAAGTAAACCCATCAGAGGCAGGTAACCAATCATCTGTTTCACTTGGGCACATTCCAGGCAAGCTGAGTTTTCTGACTGCTTGACGTAGCTAGTGGATGAAATGACTTGCCCTGAAGATTGCTAACATTGACCCTGGGAGACAGTATTTACCGTACTTTTTTTTTTTCTCTCTCTCTCTCTAATAAGAAAGAAGGACTTGGGAGACAGTATTTACTGTTTTTAGTGTAAGAAAGAAGGAACCAAAGGCCAGGAGCCTGCAAGATTGTTTCCTCCAAGAAAAAACAAAACAAGTTAACAGAGAGCCAAATCCAAGATCCACTCATTTCGAGATACCTGGACACATTGCGTTTTAAAGACAGGAGATCATAGGCAGTGGGAAATACAGACAGATGGAGACAGTTTCAGAGTTGGCCTGTTGCATACATGAAGGACTGGGAGTAATGGTTAACTCTTGCATTAAAGGGTTGGACAGAAAAGGGATGAGAGTTTGTTACAAGGTGGGAGCTATGCTCTCACTGTAGTGGTTGAGGGATGGAAGAAGACAGTTCAGAGGATCAGTGACCATTGAGGTAGCGATAGAATAGAGATAAAGATGCAGCATTGTGGTGAAGAGACAGAGATGAAGGGAGCCAGTAAGAGGAGGAGAGTTAATAAGAAATGAAAGCCTTTGACTCCACCTTGTTGAGAAGAGCTGTATGTGTGGAGCCTCCCCACATATGAGAGTTGTACTCTACACGGGGAATTAAACCCATGTGTAAAGGCAGCAACTGTGCAGGGGTAAGCTTTATGCACCGGACGTCGGTCAGGACTGATGCCAAAGGGGTGGATGCTTACTGCCAGGTGTCGGTAGGAACTGCAAATGCAATCCTGCCACAGTTTGAATAGGCTGCCATTTGGTCTTATCACCAAAGGGTTGGGAGAGAGTCCCGCCACCCCACACAAGCGCTGATCAGTTTTCTCAGTGACTTGGCCAGGTGTAAAGCAGTGTCAAGAGAATCTTCCTTGTCTGATTCTGTTCCTGCTTCATGCAAACCCCTTGCCTCATCCACCCCTGCCAAGTCTCTGCCCAAGGATACTTGGTGTGCAAATGATGTGTTTGTTTGTCTGTATTTTATAAGTGATAATGAAAGTTCAAAGCTGTTAAGTGAAGTTGAGTGTGTAAATATTTTGAGTCACCCTAGCAACAGTGAAAGAATACCTAAGCCACACCTGTAGAAAATGTGTTAGGTTGAATTCTGTATTTTTCTTGGCCCTAAAACTATTATGCAAAATATGATATAAACTGTGTGATATCAAGTACTAATAGAATAAGTACTATAAAACATAAGTAGGAAAGTAAATGTTACAAGTTGGGGCCGCACACACACGCACGGAGACATCCCGCTTCAAGCACCAATAGTTACTCATCCTCTTCATGTCCATACTCTTCGATGCGACCACCTGCAGACCTGGGGATGCTTTCATTCGCGAGAACAGGAGTTGGTGAGTAATGTGGTCTTTAATATGTTTCCCAGATATGAAGGTTTGAAAAAAGTCTATTTTGGGAAATATGCCTGTAAGGAGAGGGAGACAAATCCAAAATAAGCCTTGTGTGTAAGGGGTAAAGAAGGCGTGGAGTCGGCTTAGCACACCTAATCTCTTGGAAGCAGATTTTATAAGAGAGGCAATATGATCTTCCAAGATAAATTCCAAGAGAATGAAGCCCCAAGTACTGTATGTTTAAAGATGATGTAGGATTGAGTTGGACATTGTTAAAAATTAGAAGATACCCTGTGGAAGATGTTGTCGGATTGAAAGATGTAAGAACTGAGTTTTTGATGCATTGAAAACAATAAGATTACTTTTACCCCAATTAGAGATATGAGCCAAGTCAGACATTAGGTATGCCATAGCCTCGTCCCTTGTTTGTTGAAGTAACTGCTGAGATGGATGCTGCATGAAGCGAATGGAAAGGTGAATGGTGGAGTCATCAGTGTATGAATAGATAGGGTTAGTTGTACATCTTAGAATGTCATTGATGAGTAAAAGGAAGAGAGTTAGTGATAGGACAGAGCCCTGAGGAACTCCACAATTGATAGCTCAAGGGGAAGAATAGTGGCCGTCTGCAACAGTAACAATCGATCGACCAGAATGGAAGCTAGAGGTGAAGGTACAGAAAGAAGGATAGAAACCGTAAGAAGGCAGTTTGGAAATTAAAGATTAATGCCAGACTCGATCGAAAGCCTTTGAGATGTCAAATGCAATGGCAAAAGTTTCACCAAAGTCCCAAAAGGAGGATTACCAGGAGTTTGAAAGGTAGGTGAGAAGATCTCCCTGACAGAACCCATACTGATGAACTGAAGGAAGGTTGTTATAGGGAAGGTGTTTTAAAACTTCCTTTTTGAGAACAGACGCAAAAAACTTTCGAAATACAGTAATCCCTTTAAGACCTGGACACCCCAAATCCTGGACATTTTGGGCTTGGGTTCTTGGACACCCCACCTCCACCACCACCACCACCACCACCACCATTACCATTACCACCACCACCACCACCACACCAAAAAAAAGAAGAAGAAAAAGGCCGATATGTGTTAATCCCTACTTTAATCTTGCCGCATGGTGACGAGCAGCTGTGTTTTGGCGCGTAGTTCCTTTTGACGTCCAGTAGAGTGCCCCTGTATCCTCCCCAGTTCCCGCCTACCTACTGTCGTGACTGCACGCTCGTCGCCATGGCTGCATCAGTGGTTGTTTTTGTGAATAAACAGTAAATAAACTGCAATACCTCGCCACTAGACCTCATGGGCATTTATATTTTTGTGCAGTGTTAAGAAATTCAGAGTTCAAAGGATTAAGTGCAGAGTGCAACACTATTGTGTTGCAACTGGCATGGCACAAGCAAGAACAGAATGTGCAGTGTTAAACAATTATAATTCACAGTGCAAAGGATTAAGTGCAGCACAACACTGGATTACTGTACATGCTTCAAGTGCACCTTCACCACTCTCAGAACCATAGAGGAGGCGGGTTAGTCTTCGTGATAGCCATGGACGTGTCATAAGTACTCTGTATACTGCTAAATATTTTCCATACTAACTTCTAATTTCTCATTCTGTGGTTCCCTTTCATTTATGTCATGGTTTCTGACCCTTATTTGTGTGCATAGGGTCTTAAATGGGTGCTGTGTATGTCCGGTAGGGAGTTATTTAGGTGGCTTTCAAAGTTAGGTTGGGTTGGGGTGGGGTCTATAAGTACCTGTCCAGGGGCATTTTTACCAAGTCCTGGACATGCCTTTGGCTCTATTATATCGGATCTTAGAGGGATTACTGTACAGGATGTAAAAGCAATAGAACGATAGAGGGCTGGGAACGAGAACAAACTTCCGGCAGAAAGGAAAGGTCTGTCTATCTATCTATTGCCAGACGCCTCAATCCCGAATGGGGTGGCCACAAACAAATCGCCTCCATGTCACTCTGTCCCCTGCCATTTCACTACCACGCTCCCAACTCACACCCCCCTCTCTCATATACCTCTCCACTCCATCTCATCCTCGGCCTCCCCCTCCCTCTCGCCCCCTCCACCTCACTCACATACATTCTCCTCGTCAATCTTTCACTTCCATCCTCTCCACATGCCCAAACCACCTTAACGTGTTTCTCCTAATGCTTCCCATCACGTCCTCAACCACACCACAACGCTCCTTCACTTCCTCATTTGTTAGTCTGTCTCTCCATGTGACTCCACATGCTCCTCTCAAATAACTCGTTTCCACTGCTCTCACTCTTGACTTCTGTCCTTCCAACAGGGTCCAAGCTTCACTTGGAAAGTTACCATCAGTAAAAAGAGTATCGGCACCCGTTCGGTGTGAGACATTATGATACAGGGACTACGATTTACGGGAAATGATACAGTTATGTAGCTTTGTATCCTTCATTTGTGTTGCTATCATATATTTTACAGATATATGGCTCGATTAGTCAGAGAAACATTGTACTACATGGTAACAACCATTTTTGTGAATCAGACAGACATGCCAACACTGCTGATTGAACCAGAGACAAAGTATTTCATGTCTTATCCGACCCCAGGGTGCCGATGCTTTTTTTATTGAAGGTACAAGTTGACAGACAAAGATCAAAGAGTTTAGCTAGGCAGAATGTAAACACTGAAGCACAGTTCTTGAGGACAACAGGAGGGCTCCCACTAGGCTCATATGCCTTGTTAGTATCGAAGCCAGTCTATCTATCTATTGCCAGACGCCTCAATCTCGCACGGGGTGGGCACAAACAAATCGCCTCCATGTCGCTCTGTCCCCCGCCATTTCACTACCCTGCTCCTAACTCACTCTGCCAGTGATGACAGAAAATTCTGTACATGTAGAAATTTTAATGTCAGCTATGAGGAAGTCAGAGGGTGGAAGTGATGGAGGAACAGCACTGGAATCGTCTAAGTTGGAATTGGGGGAGAAAGTCTGGGCAAAGTGTACTGCTTTATAAGTAAAAGAAGTAGATAGACCCAAAACTGTGAGGCAGTGAGGTGTGAATGATGACAAAGACTGATGGAAAATTCACTCTGTTGCTTATGTTATGTTCATATCATGGCTTAATTTTAGACTGTAGACCTTCAGTCCATTTCAGGTAGCTCAGTAACCACTTTCTCATCCACTTCCCCTTTTCATAATCATTTCATAAATCTGCTTGATCATTATTCAGTTCCCTATGAATTTCCTATTGGTAAGTAATGAAAGTTTTGCAGGCTGCCTTCCTACTGCCAATCCTGGAGTATGTGATTGAGAACAACGTAGATGCCCATGCATATGAAGACTGTGCATTCCCAGTAGGTTTGGTGTTGGCTCCCACCAGAGAGCTGGCTAGCCAGATCTTCTGTGAAGCTCGCAAATTTGCCTGTGGATCCATCACCAAGTGTTGCAATGTTTATGGTGGCACTTCTGTACCGTATCAACGCAGGCGGCTTAAGGTCTGTCTTGACTTAATTAAAATGTTACATTTTGGGAACATACAAAGGTTTATACGTGATAGCCATCCTAAGTTGTAGCTGTGTTGATCTTCATTCAGTAAGGTTAGGTAAGTGTAAGTTACCTTATACAGTGCTGAATGAATTCAGGAAAACACTTGAATGAATCAACAAAACTTTATGTGTATTTGTTCCTTTGCTGGAATTATCTTTGCACAGTTTAATATTGAAGTACACCACAGCACATATCAAAAGTATCCAGTGTCATTAACAGATACTGCTGTTCTTTCTTTGAGGCCCAGCCACTTCTTCCATACACCATTATATGTCGTGAGGGTTCTAGGTTGATCCCATTCATGACTGCTTGAATGGTATTATAGTTTGTGTTTGTGGTAGGTGGGGGTCCTCACCATCCACTCACTTGATGTAGTGCTGCTCTCAGGTATCTGCCCTTTCCCCTCCACCATCCTTGTTTCCTTCGTTGCTCTACTATCTTTCTTCCCTGCATTCTCTCCTCGTCCTTCTGCCTATGAGTCACTTTACACTCCCACTTCTGTCTTTCCTTCATTCTTTCCTCTTCGTTCTGCCTGTGGGTGAGTCGACACTGAGTGACAAGCCAAATGGATGCCTGTACACAAGGAAACCATTTACTACGCTGGGTGGTAACCATATAACCAAATTTTGGTGCCTGGTGGTTTAGTGGGTAATTAGGGCGCTCCAGTCGGATTAAACCGGTGATGGTTTATATCTAAGGAGTGGTTGGGGTTCACTGCTTACGTAATGCCACTCAGGGATGAGTGAGGCTGGTCACTCTTATCTTAAATGTCAGGACCAACTTGCCTAGCCCCGGGCTCTTACGCTGCTCATGGGGCAGCGTAGGATTGGATGATGAATGAATGGATGATGTTTGCCTATGACACGACAGTCATGTGAAGAAGCAGTAAAGCCCTTTATAATTAAGTTCAGATTCTTCAAATCACCTAGCTCACATGGGATTGTTCATGCAGTCCTATTATCAGTAATGTACTCCACCACATGATCACCTTCTGTCTTGATTCCTTATATGGAAAAATTGCCAAAGCAATGTTTTATGTTAAGTCACTCATATGTGACATTTATGAACTGGTTATGATGACAGTGATGTTATTACTGGATTTGGCTACAGCAGATAAATTTGTATATTATAGGATTATAGGTATGTTGTTTAATGGAAAGAGGTTTACTGTAGGTTGGTGTGGTTTAATTGATGTGGACAGAAGGTAGCCTTTGTACTTGTACAAACTGGAGCCCTTTTACTTGTACAAACTGGAGCAGTACTTCTTTCTTCACACAGGAGTCTGGTTGTCACATCTTGGTGGGGACCCCAGGCAGGCTGAAGGACTTTATTGACAAAGGGTATGTGTCCGTTGCATCTCTCAAGTTTCTGGTGTTTGATGAGGCTGATCGAATGCTGGATTATGGCTTCATTGATGAAATGGAGGCACTTGCAAACCATCCTGACATGCCCAGCAAGGAAGAACGCCGCACCATGATGTTTAGTGCTACTTTCCCAGACGAGGTGAGCTCTTCTTAACCACTCCAGGTGGGTTGTACATTACTCATTTTTGCTACTGCGGTACTTCTAGATTATTTGACTTAGTTTGGATGAGACTTTTAAATTGAGGAAGGAAAAACAGTTGAATAAAAAAAAAAATCCATATGCCAGATTACAGGTGTCCTCCATTCATAAAAAATCTGCAACAGTTAGACTTGAACAGCTGTAGGTTGAAGTTTGGGGGGAAACCACTCTGGGGGAGCAGTTCCAAATAGATGCAGTTTGAGGAGTAAAAGCATGATGATGAGCAGAAGTTCTGCTCTATGGCAGTGTGACAGTTCAGTCATGTGCGCTTCCAGATGCCTATGTAGCGCGGGGGAAAGTGTGGAGAGGTGGAACAATGGATACAACTTTGTCTGAGCATTTGCCATAAAAGTGCCTACATAATAATGCAGGGGAAGCAACATGCCTTCTAACTTGTAAGGGAGGTAGTTCATTTGTAGTATCAGGGTTATTAATAATTCTGACAGCTTTGTTCTGAATTTTGTCCAGTTGTTTTAGTGCAACCTATCCACATTCATTCCACAAGGGTGAGCACTATTCCACCAGAGAGTGCACTTGACTCTTGTGAATTATAGGTAACTGCCATCAGTGAAGAAGTTATGGACTGTGTACAATAATCCAAGTTTCTTGGAGGCGGTTTTAGCAAGTGATCTGACATGAGAAGTCCAGCTGTGGGTATTGCTAAGCGAAAAACACTGAGAATTTAAATACTTTTAGAGATAGGAATGTTAGAAGCACTGAAGATAAAATAGGAATCGGGCAATATCTGTCTATTTGTAAACTGTGTATATTTGTTTTTCCTAGCATTAACTCTCCGAGCCCCACCAACGTACGATGCACGTCACTACTTTTTTCCGCAGACAGACCCACTGACGTGCATTGTACATCACTCAGTTGCAAGGCCCATCGTGTGCACATTTTTCAACATTTGCGGGTGATTTTTGGTAGGCATATGTGGGAGACCTTCCACTACCTGCTATCAAGCTGGGATACTGCCTGGCCCCACCTGACCCCCCGCTCCCCCCCACACTGGGCAATTCATCTATTAGCAGTAACCTGGCCAGTAAAGATATGTTGCCCTATGGCCTCTCCAACAACGAAATTCACAGTGAATGTAATTCCTGAGGTGGAAGACAAAGAAACAAAAGAAGCTAGAGGTAGAAACAAACATCAATGATGAGGTGGTAATGTCATAAATGAAGGTGCCATATGCTGGGGTTTCGGGTGATTGAACAATACTTTTATTGCCTATATTATAGTGTGAAGACTAATATAGACGTGTACTACACATAAATTCGTACTAAATAAATAAATAAATAAATAAAAATGTAATTTTAAGTGGCTTGATTTAGTTAACCCTTCCATAGTTCGTTTTCTTTAGCTAGGTACCCTGAAAAAGAAGGAAAACATAAGGCTGAATGACACCCTTATCAACATTTTTAAGCTCAGGAGGGCGATTTCTCTATAAATTTTCAATGTTCCTCACCAAAAGCGGAGGTTTGAGGGGGGGGGATTGGTCAGGTTCTGAGGGTGTTTCATAAAAAATCGGTCGGGACTGGGCGGGTTAAATGAGGTACTGTAGTGTTGTTTTGTCGCCATTCAGTGATCTTGGATTAGTCTTGATTTATGGAGATTGCTGTGCTGAGTTGTGACTTGTGATATTAACCCCTAGGATGCACAATTTGATTGACCGTACTGGCATGAAAATCTATATATGGAGCCGATTTTTTTTTGCTCTTACAGAAGTAAAAAGTGTTATGCCCAAGGTTTAGAACTTGAATTTACACATCTTATGCTGCAAACCAGAGCATTTTAGACCAACTTGGTCATGAGCTATACCCCGTCAAAGTTTAAAAAGTTAGCCTTCCAGGCGGGACAGCTCCAGTTTTCTATGTGCTCCCACTCCCATTCCTCCCCTCCATGACCTTCCTCACCCAATCCTGTCACTCCTCCCCTCTCTTCCTTCCCTTCCCTCTACTGCCCTTCAGAATTTTCCAGCTCTTCCTCCCCCCCCCCCTCCAAACAACAGCATGCAAAATAATTATGTTGGTGTTCCTCACTCACTCCCAACACCCTTCCCCTCCATCACTGCTCCCCTCCCCACCATCCCATCCCCCATCCCCATCCCTCATAACTGTGTAGCTG